>JABFPJ010003774.1:0-15258 GCA_022817425.1 Gryon sp. ZL-2020
ACCCAAAAAAAAAAAAAAAAAAAAAAAGAAAAAGAAAAAATATAAATGCGCATTGTTGCGTAGACATAATTAGCGCGTTGTGTTTAAAGTAAAATGAAAATGACAGAGCAAAAGGCACCAAGTACAAAGCTGTTTTGTCATAATGTGTGCACGCAGAAAAGAGAGGAGGTCTATTGAATAAAACATTTGAGATTAAAATACCGAACATAATTCAACGAGAGCGCACTGCGTCTTTTGCCGAAGCAAAAATGTCTTCGAGTTGAAATAACTCGTCGGTTGGCCGACGAGTCTCGGACTTATGCTACTTGGAAAGGGTAATGCTCGTCCGTCTATTGTTAGCTTATTTCACTTGCGCAGCTAATGCTCGGTCGTCCAGTCGCTGCTAGCGGCTCGCTCACAATACGTTAGACACGAGAATGTTTCCTTCACGATAATGACTATAAATCCTTCTCGCCGTCTAATGCAATCGTTGATAGCAAATTGTTCAATGTAACTATACCCTTTTTTTATCGCTCTTCTGAGCTGCGATTGAATAATTCATGATTTTTCCATTTACGTTATGATATAAATATATAAAAAATATTTATGAAATACACGAGAAAAACTTCAATTGTATAGAAAATAAATATATTCAATATGTCTTGTTATTTAGTATCATATAAATTATTATAATTACATTGTCCTTAATATATATGAATGAGAAATGAAATGTCAAATCAATCTAAAGATTTTTTACGTGGTTTTATGTTTATACATGTAGACATTTATATGTATAAAGAGTGCTTCTAAATAACAGATTCGAGGACTAAAATGTTTATTTATATGTATTTTGAAGATATAGATATATGCATAAGACAACATTTATGAATTTGACGTTTATAAAATACATTTTAAACGTGCCAGTGATATAAATCAATCTGAAGCCTTGTAAGCAGATGATCATGAAATATATCTACAATTACAATGATATAAATAAATACAATTTTAATCCATTCATTTATAATGTATATAGCACGCTTTATGATATAAGGTGAAAATTGTGTTTTCTTATTGTAATTTTTTAGGTCATGGTTTGAATAAACGCGAAAACAGAATCATTGCCGTTATAATATTTCAATTTTTCATTTTTTATCACTTTTCTGAAAGATTTAATATTTATGGACAGTGAATAATTATTTGCAGAAATATAATAAAATATAACCGATAATTAAAGTTAATTGAGTTAAAAACGTACAATTATAAAAATGCATATAAAATTGTTTAATATTTGAATTTCAATTTATAATTCAATTATTTATATATCGGTTGAAAGGATTTCCGATTTTTTTGTTGGTCTGTAAATTAATTAACAAATTCATCACAGAAAGAATGTAAATTATCTGATGATGTTTTTAGTTCATTTACACAAAGAAACATATTTTGCACGTTGTGGGTGTACCCAAAAATTCATTCGCGAATTTCAATGAAGCAGTTTATAGATCGCACGTAAAAAATGTGAAAACTTCTCGTGTCGAAACTTTTGTTCGAATAAAAATTTGAAAAATAAATTTTACATTTAGGGAATATGACTTTTACAGCTTGAGGCATAAATTTTATTGTCATTTTTGCAAAAGAATTTGCATGTTAATATTGTAATTAATTGAATATCACTTTGTTTATAACAATAATAATCATCATCAAAGAACAGAAACAAAATCAATATCAAGAATAATATTCCGTGAAAATTGCATAATTAAAACGATAAATTGGTTAATTTATTACGTGCAAAAAAATAGTTTCAATCTAATTATCGTTAAAGCTATTAAGAATTTCCATTCTACTTCATTTTAATTATTCCAGATTACGATCATAAAGTAACACGTGGCGAACATTCTCGGTGCATATAGTGATTTGCCAATAAGGCTTTGCTTTTTCTGGCATCGCTGCGCAATGTTAATAGCTCTCCTGCGAATATGAACAACGTGTTATAAGAACACTTCATTTTTATTCAACGAATCCGGCAACATTAACTTAACTATTTCCTTCGAAAAATTTTTCTCACACATCGTTGCCGTTTTTCTTCGTCTTTTTCTTATTCTTCAAATCATTCGTCTCACTTCATCATTTGCACGTAAAAAAGTGAATCAGGACAAAACAGATTAAAGTGGCGTGGCGTGTCATGATGCGGGTAAAAACGGGCCGATTTATGTGTTCCGAGCAAGGCATTTATACCGCTACGATACGACATTACGGAAGTGCCACGAAAAAGTCACAGGACAAGACCTTCTGGCCTGTACGATGTTCGATTTGCAAGGGGACAGTATAGTTTAGGGACTTTTTTCTCTTCCCGTATTCAGTTTGTGATAAAAATGTCTTGCAAAGAGGATTTTTCATTGATATTATATTTCTTGCTGAAGGATGTTACTGAATTATTGAGATGCATGAGATACGACACTGAATACACAATAAACAAAATTAAATGCTACTGATTTAAATACTTGTGCAGAAAATGTGGTACGAAAATATTTTATAACAATATGTCAAATAAAATGTAAAATATCAAGAAAATGTTTGAAAACAAAATGTACGGAAACATTTTTTTTTTCAATATATATGATAAATTTCACTTTATATTACATTTTGTTTTATTTTCATTATAAGTTTAAGTATCTATGTAAATTTAATTTTGCCAAATATTGATATTCTGTGCACTCTTAAAACTTACTGTTTGTTGTTGCTAGACCCTGTATGTAAGACGTAGAACATGATTTTCATATTTTGTGAGAAGATGACCCGGTTGAAAAAAACGGCAGGTATTTCTTTTATTTGTCCTGTGGGAAGAAAACAAAGATATTATTGCATTATAGATATATATATAATCGTTAATTTAAGTTTTAATATTAAAATATATGAAAGCAATTTTATTCAAAATATTACATACTGATTGCATTACTGATAACAGTATTATTTAGTGGGACTATTATTATCATTTTATCATATTCTTTTTTTATTTTATCATATCATTATCAATTAAGAATTTAATTGAATTAATTTTACATTAAACAAAGTAAGTAATATATTTTCTTTTTATTCACATTATTATATTTGTTCTTTTCAAAATAAATCGAATTAAAGTTAGTTTATAATATGCAAAAATTGTCACTGAATAGAAAAGAATTTTATTTAATTTTTTAAAGACATGTATTTTAAAGTTGTAAACTAGAATAAGAGATGTTTATGTTTTATTCGACAGAGTAATTATAATTGTATATATGCTCAGACAAAATAAAAATGAACCACTTCGCATGCTAATTCAGTGCAAGGTGGCTGATTTTTATTTTCCACGCGGGAAATAAAAATCCCGTTAAAGCAACAATATTCGTTCTTCAAAAATGTTGAAACTTCATACCAAATCCTGTTATATTAGGATAATTATGATACATTAATTGTATTCAGAACGTACTTGTAATACTATCCATATTGAAATACAAATCGAAATACGTTTAACTTTTCATATCAATAGCATAGATTCATAAACAAAATATGAATATAAATTAAATATAAATGAAATATCGATTTGAATTTCAACTTTAAATTTAATGTAAAATGTAAATTAACGCTCAAATTTATAATAAAGCAAGCAGTTTATTTATAACTAAATAAATGAGGAAATTTGGTATAATGAATTTAATTGATTTTACATGTATTTACATGTAACAATTCACAAAAGTAAAGTGTTACAAAATAATTGAAACAAATAAAGAAATGTTTTACCATTTCTCCGTTCTTACTTTTTTCTTCTTTTTCAATAATTATAAGATGTTCAATTATAATAGTAAGTAAATAACAACAATGTAAATGCGATTAACATTTGTATTAACCATTTCACAGACGTTATTAAAATGAGATATAAAGGAAATTGCATTATTTTGCTGTTTGACTTTGTGTTATTTTTTCTCCGAGCTTATTATGTTTTTTCTCTTCAAACGTTTCGTTCTTCATTAAACGTTTAAATTTGATTTGATTTAACAGAGATGTAATATAAGCTATTAATTTCCTTAACTCGCTAACAAGAATTAACGCTTATATCTTGCAACACACCACGGCGAATATTACAGTAGATTTTTTAATATACAGCACGATGGTGTAAACTTAATTTACATAAGTATTGCATTAAGATTTTAACGTATTCATACGTAAATCTGTAAAACAGACTATTTTGACTGTTTTAAGTGATGACATAGTACGTAAAAATGGTAACGAGAATATCATACATATTCAAAATGATTATCATAAACCTCACCTTACAAGTCTAAATTCACCTTTGATTAATTAAGCCCGATTTCAATTTGCTAATATGATTATATCAAACTAATCTTGCAATACAAATTAAAATATTACACATTAATGAATATTTATTGACCAAATATAACATAAATAAGTTGAAAAAATTATTAATGAGAGATAAAATAACTACTCGAGTCAAAACAATTATATATAAATTTTGTTTGGCTGATTGGTCCATTTATCTCAATACGTCAAGCAAACTCCAAGTTTTCTTGCCTATTTTTTTCTTTCTCTCTTTTCTTCCTTTTTTTATAGCACGCTCGAATACATAAAACTACTTGTCAAGTTCGATTTGAATCAGCAACAGAGTGCAGATCTTGGGATGAAAAATAAAATCACACGAAGTGTCTGACTTTTGGAAAACAGTTTCCAGGTCGAATACGTCTGGGGAATTTCTCGAGGTTTATAACGAAATTTTGTTGCGTGACGTAGATTTATTGACATGATATCTGGTAGTTCCATAAGCAGTCGGTTATATAATGGTTTTGACTGGCGCGTAACACACATTTGCCGGTTCGTTATCTTGCTCTCGAGTGTATAACCATGTTTTTCCGTCTGCGCTTTCTTGTACTTGTCTCGCTCGCACGTTTTCTTCTATTCTAATTGTAGGTTCAATTGCGGCGCTCGACGAAGAAGAGAGAAAACCTAAAAAGCTTTTTTTATTGTCCGTAGGAACAAGTCGGATTTACCGGAGAAACGTGAGAATCGATTAGCGAAGTAAACCGGCTGCGGATGAACAGCCAAATTGTCGTACTTCACCAAGCGGCGTGCACTTTTCCTTACTCACTCGCAGTCTCTACTCGTTTGTTCGCCCTTCTCTCTCATTTCTGTGAGCTTTCTTTTTTTCTCTTTCTTCTTAGTCGCGTTTTTTTCTCATTCATTCTTTCTTCCTTCGCGATCAACAATTTTGCACGAGGAATTTTTATTTCTCGTTATCAAAAAGTTTGATGGGAATTAAGACCAGAGGTCGATTTTATGATCAATTTCGAACATTATCGGACCATTTAAATTCTATTTCGAGATTTGAATATGTTGGTGAAGCTAGTTCTCGAGACATTTGTGCGCCAAATGAGCATTCAATCCGCGGGTATATTTTCTCATTGAACGCTCTTTTATTCTCTTTCATGATGTATTATGTTCGCGATTTTCCTTTTTTATTGGCTGATTGAAAACAATTGGAATAAAATTTTAATCTAATTAAACTACATTTGAAAAAGTAATAAGACGTAAAAATGAAAATAGACATTTGTTATTTAAATATAATAATAATAATAATGACATAATAAAAATAGCCTGGCAAAATTAAAGAAAAAACAATAAAAAAATCTTATGGTTATAATAAAGTGGGATATAATGTTTTGTTATAAAAGTTTGATGAGATAAAATAAAATAAAAGACGATTATAAAATACTATGAAATATATTAGTGCGTAATAGTGCAGTAATAAAATAAGATGAAATATTACATTTATGTTGTTTACTTACGCTGGATTACTTATTTATAGGAAATTTGAGATTTTCGTTTTTTTAATTTGGTTTTAGTGGGAAACAATTTTGTCTTTAATGTGATACAATTTTGATACTTTTATATTATTTCAAAATAGATAAAATGTAAATACAAAAAAAATTATTTGAAACGTTAATCAGCATACATTATTATTATATTCAAGAAATGTATTAATTCTAATATTTCAAGTGAATAGTTTGATTGTGAAAAAAGATTTTATTTTTGATAATTCATTTTATTTTAATCTCCCAAAAAGTGTAGTTTTACATTTTTAATAAAATACGAAAAATTTTTTCAAAGGTTGAACAAAATATTGTTTCATTTTTTAATTTAAACTAAAAGTGATTTGACTATTCTAAAAATGAGAAACAAACTTACAAATGAAAAATATTGTATAAACTTTTTATTATTAGACTACATAAACAATCCAGCAACAATGAAAAATGATATAACCAATTTGAAATGTTGAATAGCTTGAAAGTGATTTCTTATTTACGGCGTTTATTTTTAACTAAACATTGCATGTGGCAAATTAATAAGCGGGAAATGAAAACGGTTGAGAGTAAATGAAACATTACTCGAGTCCAAGCAAAACTTCGTTGATGAACAATAAATTAATTCCGCTTGTTTCAATTGTTCCCGTTCTTCAGTAAGTAACAATTTATTGTACGTATTAATATGACTCTTGTATAAAATATTTTATTCACTGACAACATTTTGCATTAGTAACAAGAATTAGTACTAAATGCATGCTGCACATTAGTAAAGTGCACAGTTAATCAACGCAGAGATTAATGTAAATGGAAATGAGAAAATAATGAATAACTATGTGTACAGATTTTCTGCTACTCACATGTAACATTAATCTATTGAAATGTTTTATTAATTCTTGCATTAATTCATGTCAGTTCGTTTTTTCTACTACTAAGGAATGTAAAAAAAATAAATCATCATTTGCATCAATTATAATGTATTTAAATCTGAACTGCGATTAATGTTCGCATACCTTCAAATATCTTTATGTGTTTTAATAAAATTACTCTTATTACATTTAACATCAATGCGCGCTCATTTAGTCATTTATATCCAAGAAAATATCGTGTCACGTACATTTATATTACCAGGTTATATAATCGTATATAAAGTTTAGTAATTTCAATAGGAGATGTGTAAAGTTATATGTAGTTATGAATAAAGTTTTTATTGCTGTAATATAAAAGATGTCCTAACAAAAAGAAATTCAACATTTTGTTTATAGACTTGTTTCCAGACACTGCTGAAGAAAATTCAATTATACTTTCGTCACAATTAGAACTAATTCATTAATTTGAGTATTCTTCATAAATTTCTTGTTAAACAAACCTTTTCACTTATTTTCGTGTAAAATATTAAGGTGATTCTTAAATTACAATTTTTTGACATTGAATTAATTATTCTAAAATATATTATTTCATTCATTGATTCTGGGAGAATATTATTATTGAAGAAATTAATTTTCAGACTGTAAGAAACACTTTAACTAAATTAACCCACAAAAAATATATTGAAAATCGAAAAAAATTCATTTCAAATAGAAAACTTACAAACATTTTAAAAATATAAAAAAATCGCGATATACAAAAATATGTTGTAACATAAATAAATAATTTATTAATTTTTTTGTCGAAAATGAATGTTAATTAACGTAAAAGTTTGCTGGCAAACGTTTAAAGTAAAACATGAACATTTAACGCGAACTGTCAATCAAATGGTCATCTTCTGTAAAGTTTCTCGTCGAAAAAGCCGTCGTTTTGCGCATTTTGCCTTTCCAAGCCGCAACGTTTGCTTTATATTACGTTATATTGTTCAAATATGGGTTACATGGGAATTGCGAATGCATCGCGGTGCTCGGGCTTAAATTAATGAGCCCAAACATTTTCATCCAGATTCCTTCGGAATCTTAACTTAACCAGATGATTTACGGGCAGAATAAGGTATATGAGTTATTAAACTGTAAGATTATTTATTCCAATTAGAAAATTTCTCCCGATTTTAATGGATATTTGTTTCTGCTCAAAAGAAAGCACCAACAGAGGTCATTATTTCGACACTTGATTTTATTTATAAATAAATAAACAACATTTCTAAAGTTTTATTATTTTGAAAAAATGCAGTTACAAACAATAGATTCATTTTTACATTTTTAAACAAGAATTTTTGAAATAAAACCCCATTGTTTAATATGTGCTCAATATTGTTAAAATGTATGAACGGTTTTAATAAGAATTGTCTAGGATTTCGATTTAGGGAGTTTGTTTTTTTTTCATTCGTTTTTTCATTCAACACAAAGCATTGTTCTATTAGCCTTAATCATGCGGCAGGATACACGAAATAATAGTTCGTGAGAAATATGAACAAAATGATAGAAGCTGCAACATTTTTAGCGTAGATGGAACTGCATTAATGCGACCACATGCGACGCTGTTCGTATTCATTTCATGGCGTTAACAAACGCGATAAAAATTAATTTATCGCAAAATTGTTCTAAAAAATACTTTTTTTTTCAATGATTCGATTTCGTGATAGTATATTTATTATTATTATACTATCACAAACATATTATATATTATAAAAATTAAAAACGTATGTTGCATATTTTATTTGAAAACGTTTTTCCCAATTATTTATTATAATTTTAAATAAACCTTTTTAACACAAACCATTAATTGAAGTTAATTATTAAAATGATTATGTAATAATTTAAAAGCCTTTAGCCAGATGATGAAAATAATTTTTTTTTTTTTATTTTGAAGGAGAGTTATTGCGAAACTATTCTCTCTACGTTTTAATACCCATTATTAAAGTCACAAAGAACACGACGTTTTTTAATAAATATGTCAAACATTGTTTTGAGCAAAAACACGCACAATTTCAATCCTTCAAATCACAGCGAGTTTTGATCAGGTTTGATACATATGTATATATTTTTTGTTTGTCATCGAGATTCATCAAATTTTCCGTGATATTAATCGAGAAATTATTAATTAAAAATATTTCCGATGATTATACTTTATGTTTGAAACATTTCATTCGTTTCAATGAAATGAATTATTCTTTACCGTTGAGTTATTCAATAAGGATGTCGAGAAACTGCAACAAAATAATAAGGAAATATAAATATGAAAGCAATAAAAAGAGAGAATAAATTGGACTTTCGACATTGACATTTTAATTTTTAGACTGATGCAACGGCTGTTTAAATAAAAGAAATGCTCTATTTAAAGCATAAAAAAGAATAATCAAACATTTCAACGCAAAATGTTGTAATTTGTACAAATAATTTTACATTTATTTTGCTTGCAGTTGAAAGCAGTTAATTATTTTATTTTTTTATAATCAATAGATATTAAAAAAATAATAAACGTCACAAGAAAAGTTTTGGAATGAAAAATCCGTTTGATTCTACTTATTTGATTTTCGATTTTTCCGAAAATGTCGCATTCGATATACAAAATAGCGATGTATTTTCTCGGAATAGTGGTCTGTACGCAACGGTGTAAAATGGGTCAATGGTATGCTGCACCGTCAGTTGAAGAATTCATATCAGCGTCAAAAGAATAAGGCAGGACGAACGAGAAGCAAGACACGTTCCCCATAAGAACAAGGAAAAATCTTTGCTAAGAATCCAAAGTCGATCGTTGCTGTTTTACGTGTTTGTCACAACATCGATACTTCCACTGTGAATACATTAACATAGTCGATCTACATTAGAAGACATTACAGTTTGAATTTGACAGCATTAAGTTTAATAAATCATTGCATTCAATCATTTTACAGATTCGTTCAATAAAAGTAATAATATTTACAGTTGAGTCTCATTTATGTTGAAATATTCAAGATGATATTTTTGGATTTGATTGAATAATACTTAACAGTTGCAAAAACAAAGTTTGTTCGTCTCATTAATAAAATAACCATAATGAATTGATTAATTACTAAGGGACAATAAAAAATGTCACGAAAGGCATCGTTGAAACTTTACTTCGAACTGG
The DNA here is from genome assembly GCA_022817425.1 of Gryon sp. ZL-2020. Taxonomy (NCBI): domain Eukaryota; kingdom Metazoa; phylum Arthropoda; class Insecta; order Hymenoptera; family Scelionidae; genus Gryon; species Gryon sp. ZL-2020. The sequence continues at coordinate 9,864 of JABFPJ010003774.1, forward strand.
TTTACTCAACAGCTGACTTTAGACGAAAGTTAACAGTTAATCAGCTGAATGAATTTTTAACGTTTTCTCGTTTAAAAAGTTACTTTACCTTAGAATTCTAGCCCGAAGATTACTTTAAAAACGACCAATTAAATAGCATCCAAGCAACAGATGACTTCTGTAACAACTTTTGAACAAAATATTTTAACTATTCATTCAAAATTGTTTCTTTTTCTATAAGATTCAATGAATCAACCATACTTCATATGTTTACACATTTGTACATATTTATAATACATTTTAAGATATTTACAATGATTTGTCGACAATAATTTATCGTAAAATGAATACTCGAGAAAGAAAAATTAAATAAATGCAAAGACAAATCTATCGTTAAGCTGAAAATCTATTCGATCTCATTTGGATGCCCGGTAGCGATTTTCGCGGACCGAATGCAGGTTGTCACGTATTTTACGTTGGAGAGCTATGACAAAACCAGAACGGCAGCCGCCACAAAAATCAGTCGACGACGAATCGATCGACGACAGAGTGAGACGGAAATGAAAAAAGAGCTTAGGATTCGACAAACCTTACACGTCAGTCGATTCCTTTTCTTTCTCTACATCTGACCCCACTTGCGACCCCTTCAATTCTTCTTTCCGTTCTTATCCCGAAGCAATATCTTTGTTAAGCCGAAAAGGGTCTGACTAAACGTCGGAAAGCGCGGTTAATATAAACATCAATCGAGCTTGATTTTGTTTGAAATATGATTCGACAATTACGCCGTAACCTTTTTTTTCGCATTTACCACATTTGGTTAACAAAGGATGACTAATGAAGTGACTGAGAAATACACTTTTGAACAAAGAAAAAAAAATCTGCGAAATTTATTTGCTGTAATTTTGAAAAAAAAGAGATCAAAATTTTGTTGTCAATAATTCAAATAAATTATTCCATTTCAGTGTAAGTGGATTTTCAACGGATTGAAAGTTGAAAAAAAATGCGCGAAAAATTGCGTTTCAATATCAAAATTACTCAAATTTTTATTCTCCTTTATCATCAATCAAAAGTATGTTTACATTTAAATCGATTATACTTAAATTGCGCAAACTTAATTTTCTTTGATGTTAAAACTAAATATTCCATTGATTCAATAAAAGTTTTATTAATTTTAGTTCTTTCTGTATTGTATGCATGTATTTCGGGTGGTTACGAATGTTAAAAATGTTTAATAATCTCTTTCCTGTAATTCGGACTACATTTTTCGTATTCATTTTGCAGTGTTCAATTGAGTGTTTTCAGCAGAAAATTTGCACAATTATAAATTAGAAAATAAGCTTTTATTAAACACATTTCTTATTTTTTTTAATTTCCAAGCAATTTTCATCTGTAATATTATACACAATTGAGTAAATAAAAACCAAAAAATTGTATCATTTTTGCGGAATAAATAATGTAGAACGTGAATATTGTGATTAAGTTTTTTGTTATTTATAGCGCGAATGTTATATCTCGCAATATCAAAATACTTCAGTGATAATAAAATAGACGTATCTCAATTTTTCTTTGTAAATATTTAAATAAAATAGAGAAACAATTTTGCTTTAATAATAGACCAGCTTATAAAGTGTTATAGAAAATAATACCTGATATGACGCAAATTAAATTACAGCGTGAGCAAATATATATATGTTCGTGTCAAATTTTATACACCGCAAACTCATGAATTTCAACTTTTTTGATCATCAAAAATGAATAATATATATTTATTGCATGTTTCATTAACCACATCCAAAGCAACATCTTGAGTTATATCATAATTATTCTATCTTTACATTAAGGTAATACATAATTAATGAATTAAAACCCAGTTTCAATCTTAAGCAAAAGTTCTTGTTATTACAAAACTTATGTGCAATGCAAATTAGAAAAACATTTAAGAATGCAAAGTTCGTAGTTTGGGCTTTCAGAAATTGTAAGCTTGAATTTGTATAAAACAATAATCTATGCGTATAATTTGTCGCGTCAAAGGAATTATTGAAAGTATCGAACTTTCAATAATTCAAACTTCGTCGAACGCTCGCGAGATTTTATTTGTTAATGATGTACAATAGTCAGTTATTATAACTTCTTGCCATCATTTAACGTAGTTAAATCTTCGTTTATTATAAATTCTATTTATATCTGTCAGTCATTTGCTTTTTGTTCATTATGTCAACTTTGGGATATGTTTTCTTTGACTAATTCGAACAATGTGAGTAATTTGTGTGATAAATAATAATGTTCATTTAGTTTAAACTACTACATTACTCATTCTATTTGGCATTAATATGTAAAAAACTTTAACGATGACATTTTGAAAAAAAAATCAAAATATAAATAACCAAAATTAAAATCAATAATTTTTTGCATAGTAAATAGAAATACGGTAAATAAAAATAATAACAATCAGTTTTTCAGTTTATAAATATTATTTAACAATTTTCGACAAATATTATTAAATATTGGTTTGAGAAAATGTAACTTTTTTAACACCGGATTGACTCATGTAAAAGTTTTTTCTATGAAAGGCTGGATGTTTCGAACAAAAGTTTGTATAATCATTATTCTGTTTTAGTTCATACATAAATAAAATAAAGCTATTAGTTAATTAAGAAGCGAGTTCGATAAAATGTTAATCAATTGTGATTGACGTCGATTGATTCAATCGAACAGCATTAAAACATAAATTACCTTTTAAAAATAAACATCTATTATTATTATTTTTCAATTACGATAATGAGTTTCGGGGTTGCAAAACGTTGCACAATACAAAACGTTTTCACGAGATAAACAATTTGAACAATGTATTTTTCTATATTTATTCAAAAAATGTTGCGGAATGTTTAAACTCCGAAAAGTTTTCATGTATTTTACTACTATAATGAGTGGGAAGCTGATTTCGTATATTTACAAAGATGAGCTTCATTCGGTTACTTAAAAGCAGATGTTTTCTCAGAAAACATTGTACAATTATTGTTTGACTAAATATGTTTCAAAATCTGTAAAAATAACTCTAAAAATAAACAAATTCAAATGGTCAATATATGTTTATGAAATATTCATTCCTCTATTGTTAAAATTATTTATTATTATTATTTATTGAACAAAATAATCACTGATTATTTAATTATAAATTTAATTATAATATTTCCGATTCAAATTGTTGTAAAAGTATAATAATTGGAATGAAAAATACTAATTGGCACATTGTCTCCAAATTTGAAAGTATTTTGTCAGATTTTTGTCCAAAATGTATTCGCTTTGAGTGACACTTTTTGTGGGACATTTTTGGTCTTCCAAATTGTCACTCATAAAAAAAGACAAAAATGTATCTCTGAATGTTAAATTCAAAAATTTCCATCAACTTTGATATTAAATCCAATTGTCGACATATTTTTTGTACTAGCGAGATCGTTGCAAAAAATGTATTGCAAATCGTATTTTGTGACTTTTGTTTACACGGCATTTGTTTGTAATTAAATTTATATCATCAAAGTGGATTCAATTTCGTTACTCATAATGGTACTCTCGAACAAAATGTTCAAGTAATTATGTGTATAATCGAGTTTAATTACGAAGAGTTAGATTAACTCATACGCAGTTGGGACAAACAAAGCGCAAATATATTTAAGTTCTTGTGTGACATGTAATGTAATATAAATTTCGTAATAAAAAAAGAAAAATTCTGCTGTGACAACAATATTAATTGCTTCGCGGATATGGAGGTTTTGTTTCGTGAAAGTTATATTAAATCAATATTTAATGGAAAAATGACAAGTATTTTGAGTATTTATATTTACATATTAAACACGTTCGTAATATTTATTGCAAATTATTGTATAATTGAAAAATTTCCATTTCATCATTAACGGAAATATAAAAACTTGTTCACGAGGGAAAATAATGAAAAAGCATTGTAAACAATTTTTCTACTTTTATTTTGAAATCAATGTTGTACAAAGATTTCAATTTAATTTAAGAAGATTAATTTCAAAGGAATGTTACAAGTGTGTAATCTATAACATTGTAGTTCACGTATTATTTAAAGGAAAATATTTATACCGAAATTCTTTAGTTTTCATGTTACAAAGTCCTGCAGAAAAAGCTTGTAAACATATTGCTATTTATAGTAATAAATTAAACAGATTATTTATTACTTTGTATACATAATTGTATCATCGTGCAATTTTTGGATAAAAGCAAAATATGACGTTTAAAAAAACGATTAATTCAAACAACATATATATACACTAATATTCACATATTTATAATGAAATAGTACCTTTTTATACGATCCGGAAAAAAGTAAAGTATTTCTTGTGGGTAGGGTTATGATGACCCGAGCTGAAGGCAAGGGTTGTCGCCTGCCGCAGATGTGATTCGTTGTCGCGTCGAGCGCAACATTTTATTTTTCCTGTTGCATTACATTCCTGAATAAAAATGCCACTTTGAGTGTCAAATATGACGTCGCAGATGTTTTTAACGCTAATTAAGTTACTTTTTTCTACTATTAAATATTGCAAAAATCGGTAAATTATTGCACGCATACTTTGTAATGCATATTATGAACTAAAATTTTTAATCTGCTAAATACTATTTTGAAAATTAATACTTTTCCTTTCAATTGTATTTTTTTAACACTTTTCAATAATAACAAGAAAAACGGTAGTACCGTGAATTAAATCCTTTTTGAAAAATATACCTGGAAATAATAATAATACTTAAAAAAAATAGAAAACGCCATTTTCCAGATATTGAAAACACGGAAAAAATTAATAAAATCGAAAGACTGCAATTGGCATTCTTTTTTTATAATTGTCATTTTTTATTATGAAGATAAAAAAGTATACATTTTATTTATAATGTAAAAATCTACAACTCCATAAATTCCAATATAATTGCTAAAAAAGGATGTTTTTTTAAATATTTGTTTACACTATTTATTTGCTTACTTATATCTGTGTTTATTTACATATTGTCGTTTTCCTACGTAAATATTATGTTTAGTCAAAAAACTGTTTCGTGGGAAACCCCCGTTAAAAGTAATAAGTATTAAATTCATGAAACGAAAGATGAGAAATAGTCGCGAAAGTTTTTAACATAAATACAAACAAACAACGTCGGAGATTCATACATAAATATTATTCCGCTCGAATAAGCTACGTCCGCCAGTCCTACGCATCATTGATACCGGCTTCCTGTAACCGCGTGTCAATGCAACCAACTCAAACAGTCGGGAAAACTGTTAAATAAACACATACCACTCATTCCTTGCCCCATCCTCTCTGTCTCGTGGCTCATCTTGCGCGAGATCCTTACGAGATTTTTTTCTACTTTCACCCGCCCCCCCCCCTTTTGACATCTGTCCACCCAC
>JABFPJ010003775.1:0-15257 GCA_022817425.1 Gryon sp. ZL-2020
AGGGTACATCTCCTATGTTTAAGCATAGGAGATGTACCCTTTTGTACAAAAAATTTGAGATGTCACCTTTTACGTAAGAAGCGTCGATATAGTTTTAAATGTTAGGTTGATCTTTGAAAAATAATTTGACAAATATTTTGATCAAATATATTTCTTTTAATGTGATAATCATAAAAAATGTATTACATAATCAGCTCTCATTGGGATTGAAATACGATTTGATCAATACCATTGCAAGGTCCTGCAGCGAAACTGTATTTTTTATATTAATTAAACGAAAGCTGATATTATATTGAGGGAAATAGAAGTAAAATAATCACTGTTGAAACAATAAACGATTTACACCATTTCACATTAATGGCATAATATTTCATCAATAAAATATCATTTCATAAATTTTAATAATTTATTAAAGTTTATCTTAGAAATATAAACAAAGACAAAAATGGTAGGTAAAATAATAATGTTTAAGCATTTTAATCTTAAGTTTAATATTTTATGAATTTTATTTAAATTTTAAAACTTATTAGTTAATTAATTAATTAATCAGAGAAAGGCGTATTATCAAAATCTTATGCGCAGCAATTAATATATTAATGACAAGGCAAGAGTGTAGTTTTTACACAATAACATACCTATTTGTTCATCAAAACTTCTTACTTCCAAATTTAAATTCGTTAAATTTTGTAACATTTAAAAATACAAAAACCAAACGGTCAAAATGATTTGTATTTGTATAAAACATTCTTTGAAAATGAAAAAAACAGTGCCAAGTACAAAGATTAATTTCATAGAAAGTACAAGTACATTTTGCCAAAATTTTTTTGGCAAAATGGTTAATAATTGTTTTGGATTTTAACAACCTTATTTATTATCGAAATGTAGCACTATCATAAAAAAGGAATTTTTCTATATATTTGAATGTACTTTGAAAAATTCAAACGCGTTTTTCTAAAAAATTTATAAAAGTTAATTAGTTTTTCCCTTTAAGCCACAGAATTGAGTCTAAATCACAATTTATATATTATCGCAATAAATAACAATTACGTGCAAAATAACAACAAAAGAGATCAAGGTATAATTAAAATTTGTAGCGGTATTGTCATCAATATGAAATACTTGATGTGGCGGAAGAACGGAACGTTTTCGGCACGAAAAAAAAAAACAATTTTTTTTTATTTGCCGGAAAATATTTTTAAGCAAGAAACACAAGGCTTGGGCATTCGAGTCATTTTTCATGAAATATAACAATTTTACAGCGCGAAAACTATATTTTCCACATAATCAATCTGAAAAGCTTGTGCAGCGGCATCAGGAAACATGTGTAGGTGGCTAATTCCAATTGTCCGAACCAACCCGCAAGCTCAACTAACTCCCTCAACTAAATTGGGGTCACATGCCCCACACTAGTGGGTTTTCCAGCGTGAAAACCATGTTAGCGTGAAAATTAATAATATTTGACCTGGTGCAGCGGCACCAGGGCACATATATAAGTGGGTAATTCCAATTGTTCTAACTAGCCGTAAGCTCAATTAAAGTGGGGCCCCATGCCCCACTCCTAGTGGGTTTCCCAGCGCGAAAACCATGTTGCCACGAAAATGAACAAATATTTTACTTAGTGCACCGGCACCAGGGTTTTCGCGCTGGAAAACCCATTAGGGGTGGGGCATGTGACCCCAATTCATAGAGGAGTTAGTAGAGCTTGTGGGCTAGTTCGGACACTTGGAATAATTCACCTACACATGTTCCCTGGTGCCCCTGCTACAGGTCCAATATTTTTTCATTTTCGTGTCAACATGGATTTCGCGCTGGAAAACCCACTAGGGGTAGGGCATGTAGCCCCAATTTAATTGGGGGAGTTATTGAACTTGCGGTCTAGTTCGGACAATTGGAATTACCAACTTACACATGTTCCCTGGTGCCGCTGCACCAGGTCAAAATTTTTTTTATTTTCGTGCCAACATGGTTTTCGCGCTGGAATACCCACTAGGGGTGGGGCATGTGGCCCCAATTTAATTGGGAGAGTTATTGAGCTTGCGAGCTAGTTTGGACAATTGGAATTAGCCACCTACACATTTTCCCTGGTGCCGCTGCACTAAGTTTTTCAGATTGATTATGTAGAAAATATGGTTTTCGTGCTGTAAAATTGTTATTTTTCACGAAAAATGACTCGACCGCCTAAGCATTGTGTTAAAACTTGCTTAAAAATTTTTTCCGGAAAATGAAAAAAAAAATTTTTGTGTGTGCCGAAAACGTTCCGTTCCTCCGCCACATAATACTTGTGCGGTGCTATTAAACCGAGTATTTATTAAGAATATTTACTAAGAGCTAGGTGAGTGAAGCAAACAACCAACCAACGTAAAAGTATTCTCAACTAGCTCTGCCCTAAGGCTTCAATTATACGCGACGCACGTAAACCACCGAGTGCAATCGACCACTTTCTGCGCCCTACCGCTAACTATCCCCGATGTAACGATGCACAACAAAAGGTTTCGAGTTGCGCGAGTGCGATCGTTAACGAACGCACATCACAAATGATACCAGAGAATTACAATCGCCAGCTCTCTTTCTCCTTCCTCTCCTTCTCTTTTGACTACTCCTCTTACGTTAACCTTCTCTGTATGATCACCTTATCTTTTCTTTTACCAAAACGCCCGTAAATATACTTCAACCAAGAGTATTCGCGTTAACTATCGTAGTAGCTTGACCCACAAGTAAGATGAATTCAGTTCGCTGTCTGCACTTCGTCTTGTTTTATCGGTGTCATGACAATGTGAAAAGGAAACTCGAGTACATAATAAGATGTTCTTCTTACAGGTTATCTTATCACTTCGTTAACTCGGGTACTGCCCAATACTAAAACCTTGAGCTCTTATTAGCTTATATATTTATTCGAATGCAAACAATAATACACTCCATCGGTTTCAAGAATTTTGAAACCGATTTGATTTTTTTTTATTTGAGCATAAATTACTAGTTACTCGTATATAGCTTTCATCATCTATGTAACATGATAAAGGATTTTGGTATTTAAATATTTATAAATATTTATTCATATAAGAACCGTCATATAATTTTTTTAACAAGGTTTTGAAACATATTTTAGTGTTTCAAATTACACGACAGTATGTTTAAAAAATGAAATACGTACATCTTACAATCCGACTGAACTGGTTAGAATTGAAATAGAACTGGTTAGAAGTGAAAGCAAATGATTAATGAAGTTAAATGAATTCTTGATGCTATAGTATCAAGAAATATGATAAAATCGGAAAATAATAGTACATATTTATAAACAAGTTACTGAGTAATAACATCAAAAATATTAGTTAAATCATTGCATATTTAGCAATTAATCAAGTATTGAGAAGAAGACTTTATTGAACTAAAACTTAATATTTTTATCCTAATTGTAGTAACTAATAATGAAGTAACAGTTAATGAACTTTAATCCTTACTAATATATAAAATTCAAATTATGTTTCTTGTTTATATGTCAATCACGTACAATTTACTAAACCGATTTCAACCAAATTTTGAGGTACTAGCTGAATCCCCGACTTCGCCCGGGCAAAACCCTATGATCTCTTCCCTATGACCATATATGAGTTCTGATTAAATCACTAGCTCTATCCGAGCTATTTCTGTGGACCCTCTTACGGGTCGACCATAGGTCCATAGGGACCTATGGATGCCCTATGAACCCCTCCTATTACTTCTATGATCTGTGTATAACTTCGGTATGACATCCCTATAACACCCTCCTCCCGAAGTGACAAAGCTATGACATAATTTTATTTCTAAGCATCTAATGTATATATCGCAAAAATATAAAGCCTACAGCAATCTGGAGACCTAGGGCTATATATCCTCAAAATTTAGTCCAAATCGAACAAAAAAACAATATAAAAAACAAACATAAATGCATTTTATATATATCTTAGTTAGATTAGTTAGATATACATTTGATATTTAGAAAAAAAATTTGTTTGTCATTTTTTGTGTGTTATCATCAAGTTTTCCACTTTCGGGGAGTGGCCGGTTGGTTTCCACTTTCCAATTGCGCCGAATTTTGTGTTCAGATTTTTATTACAGTTGCGCCGAATTTAAATAATCTTATATACTATTGCGCCGAATTTAAATAATCGTATATGCAATTGCGCTGAATCCTAAATTTAATTAAATTTTACTTTTTAAATTTTAACTTTAATTTAATTTCTATAAAACTACATTGCATGTTTTGATTTTATTCGAACATATTGATTCCTATTTGAATTAATCTATGTTTCAATGCATTGACCATGCTATTGTTTTTATTTATATTATTGTCTAGTTTTCCTTGCATTTACGGAGTATACCCAATTAATCTAGTTTTAGTTTAGTTTGTGATTTTAACTCGTGGAAATGTATCTGACCGTTAGTGAGAAAGGCAAGACTTTAATAATTGAAGAAAATTATAAATATAGAAAAGATGTGTTACTAAAAAAGACGAACTTATTTAAATGGATGTGTACCGAAAAAAATGCAGTGCTTATATACTAACGGATACTGATGAGAAAACTCTAATAAAACATTGTGATCGCGAACAACATACACATGATCCACCAGAAAATTTACAACGCGAAATTCTATCTAACCCCGTTAAAATAAAAGCGGCAGTCGATGTCATTTCAGGAGCTTCGAAATTAGCCAGGAATGAATTGCCATCATTGCCTCAATGTTTTCCTGAAAAAGTAACCGTTGACGATTTGAAATTAGTGCAAAAAAATGTGTACAAAATGAGAAGAAATTTATATCCACGACTTCCGCAAAATCAAGATGAAGTTCATGACGTTTTACCTCAAATAGCAGATATGTTAACTACCAGTTACGGAGAAAACTTTTTACTCGTGAATGATAAGAAACATAATATAATAATTTTTTCGACGGAGACAAATATGAAAGTTTTAGCCGAAACTCAAAAACTTATGATGAATGGAACATTTGAATATTGTGCCCGGCATTTCTATCAACTTTTTACAATTCATGCTACAAAAAATGGGTGTGTTTCAAAATATAGACATTTTTCTTTTTCCTTTTCTTATTTTTTATTTTCTTAACTAATTTACAATGTCTCTTGTAGGTACTATATTCCTTTGGCCTTCTGTTTATTGCCCGGAAAAACGACTGAAATATACAAAGCACTGTTTTCTCATCTTGTTAAATATTGCGATAATTTAAATATGACGGTTTATCCAAAAAGTATCACAATTGATTACGAATATGTAATTCATAATGCAGTTCGTTCAATTTGGCCCAATGCGGATATTACTGGTTGTAGATTTCATGTTACACAAGCATGGTATCGTAAAATTCAACAATTACGATACGAACAATGTTGGTAACCCTGAACCTTTCAAGTTTTGCTCCGATTTTGACTTTGCAAAATTTCGTGTTGACAGTATTTTAACGACAGTTTAAGTATCGCGGACGCGCTCCAGAGGCTGGTCCTGGTCTAACCTGGACTGACCCTTGTTATTATGTCTCGGTGCCCACCCAAAAGCGAATGATAGCCGTGGAACCGACTCAACAGTCATTCTAACCTTAATTCAGGATCTGTCAATCGGTGCTCAACCACGCAAAATTTTCACCTATCTTTTATAGCAACACATTGCTATTTGTAGTTTGAGTCTTGCGGAACAGAAACCACTTTACCTTTTGAGTGAGGGGGGCTGCATCGGTGTATTTTGCTGCACATGTGCATTGTTTGTCTGTGTAGCTGGCTGACTGTGTGAGTTGACTCAAACACTCACACCGTGTGTGTGTGCCAAATCGCAGTGCCGCCAACCCCCGAACTTGTTCTCACTAGTACTCGCAGGGCTACCATAACATCGAACAATTTATTCCAAAAACATTACAGTGCTGACAACTGAATGCCACAGACAAGTCATTGGAAGCGGGAAATTTGAAAATTTCTTTCAATTGAATATTGAGACTATTTGAATTTTTGCGAATTTCCACGTGGTTTCTTATGAATCAAATACAAATCGTTGAATACGTAAACGAATCCGACGCGTCGCTAAACTTTTCGAGTGCGGAGCTCAATCTTTCGTCCATACCTCCACGTCGCTCTCTACCTGGACAGCCCTCAGTCCAAATGGTGACCAAGGAAGAAGTGGCGGAATTGCTCGCAAGCAATAACGCCACCCTCGCCAACAGCATTACTAAGGACTTGAAATCTCTACTTCAAGTAGAGACTAAGAAGATGACGAAGGAAGTCAGGACAATCAAATCTGACTTATCGACTTTATCAAAAGAAGTCGGTAAGTGCAGAGAAGAAACTAAATTACTTAATGACAGGTGTGCGAAGATAGAGATGGCGCAAAGGGAACGTGAGACTCTCCTAAACCTCTCCCAGGTCATAGCCGAGGTCACGGATAGACAGCGTCGAGCGGAATGTGTTTTGATTCTTGGAGTGGCCGAATCCCGAAACTCGTCCCCCGAAATGGCAAGACGGGATGATAACGATGCAGTAGTCGAAATACTTGGGAAGTATTTTCCTACTTTATCTCGCGATGACATTAGTCAGCTGCACTTTCGACGACTAGGATCCAAATCCACCGATGAGGGCACAGTTAAACGACCCATTAAACTCGACCTCCACTCGGTTGATAGAGTCAAGGAGTTGTTTAGGCTTGCCCGCCGGAACCCGACACCTGGCATTAAATTCGTTAACGATCTCACTCCTTTACAGAAAGAAGAAGAGAAAATCCTTCGCGAGAAATTACAGAGAGAACTCGAGGAACTTAACGATGACAGCAAAACAATTGGATATGTCCGTGGGAAACTCCAGATTAAGACCAGGCAGGGAAACGGAGGCAGGCAGCAGATAACTTAGATCTCCCAATTATGTATACTAATGTGTGCTCCCTTATGTCAAAATTAGACCAACTGAAACTGGAAGTCAATCAAATGAAACCCACGATCATCGCGATTACCGAGACTTGGCTCAACAGCAATATACCGGACACCATCGTCGAGGTCCCAGGGTATGAACTATACAGGCGCGACCGTGTCTCCCGGCGCGGTGGTGGAGTCGCTCTGTACATCGCCCATCACATTCAAGGCATACCCGTCAAAGTCTCGGAAGTGGAGAACCTCTTAATCGAGACCGTGGAATCATTATGGCTTAAGATAAACATCTCAGATGTCAACCTTTACATAGCAGTTGTCTACCGACCCCCTTCCCTATGTACTACACCCCTCCCATCCGATATGGCATTATTTGAGCAACTACGACACACTTCAAGAATCCCCGCCCCCGTTATAGTGCTCGGAGACTTCAACTTCCCCGGAGTTACCTGGCTCGATGGTGTTCCATCTGGCACTACTGAGTGCGAGTTGGAATTTGTCTCTGCGTTAAGTGAGACCGCGCTCGTGCAACTCATCACGGCTCCAACCCGACACCGAGCAGGACAAACGCCATCTATGCTAAATTACGTCCTCACTAATGAACCAACCGACATCATTGGCCCCGAGCTAAACCCCAACATTGGCATCAGCGATCACCTGGTAGTAACTCTGTCATTACAGTGTAACCTCCAAAACTATGAACCACCCAGTCAATATGGAACACATATATCTTACTTCCGGATTGACTATGGAGAGATTATGAACTGCGTCTCCCCTCACGTAGAGAATTTTATGATGCACGACACCCAAATTGAGAATTATGAGGGTCTGATGTGTTCCATTTCAACCGCACTACGTGCGTCTGCCACTCGAACACCGCCCCGGAAAATATGGCTGCAGCCTTGGATCACAACTTCCATTCTTCGAGATGTGAGAAAGAAACGCAGATTATGGACTGCATATCGTCGCTTCGGAAGTCCCATGCATTATGCAGTGTACCAGAAACACTGTAACAACTTAACCAACACCATCAAACTTGCCAGACGACGGTATGAAGAAACCACGATCCTCCTGGGCAGAAACACGTTTTACAAATACGAGGTACAGAGACAACCAACCCAACTGAAATTGCTGAAGCCTTCGCACTCGAATTTGGATCCGTCTATACCGCCGAACCCCACGGACCATTACCAAATCCTGCGTGGCCTGAAAACACAGAATGCCTGGAAGACGTAAACCTCGATGTCGACTGTATCCTGAAAATCCTTCAAAGTGTCGAAAACTCTACGTCCATTGGCCCCGATGGCATTCCTGCCATCCTTCTGAAGAGATGTGCCCAAGGCTTAGCTCCAGTATTACAAAAGTTTTTCCGATACTCTATGGACACTGGCGAGCTCCCATCAACCTGGAGACACGCCTTGGTCACTGCAATCTTCAAAAAGGGGAATCGAAGACTCGCTTCAAATTATCGACCTGTAAGCTTGACGAGCTCCATATGCAAGGTTCTGGAAAGGGTGATCTCAAGCGAGATTTTAAATTTTGCTCTGGACAAGGAAATAATCCCCAAGCAACAGCATGGGTTCATCCCTGGTAGGTCGGTAGTCTCAAATCTCCTTTTATGCCTGGAGGACTGGACACGTGCAATCGATTCTGGACAACCAACAGATGTAGTTTACCTTGACTTTGCTAAGGCCTTCGATCGCGTACCACACCGAAGACTGCTAGCAAAATTACATCACCTAGGGATACGAGGAAAACTATTATCCTGGATCAAATCCTACCTCCATGACCGCACCTTTCAAACCCGCATTAGTCAGACCTTGTCGTTACCCAGACCTGTCCTCAGTGGGGTGCCACAAGGCTCCGTCCTGGGTCCACTTCTCTTTGTCCTCTACACAACTGACCTACACTTCAATACCACCTCAGCCCACCAAACCTATGCCGACGATACCAAACTATATGTGAACCCGAAAACTCATGCTGACCAACTGCAACGCGACCTGAATAACCTGGCCGCTTGGACCAGGGACTGGCTGATACCCCTGAACCCAGAAAAATGCACCGTCCTCCACATTGGCCGAAACAATCCTCACCACCGATACGAAATCAATTGAGCGAATATTACCGCCACTACTTCCCAAACCGACCTAGGTATCATCGTGACAGACAACCTGAAATGGGATCAGCAGGTAAAAATGGTTGTTAAAAAGGCAAACTCGTCCCTGTATAGGATTGGCAAAGCTTTTCTCGGCTTGAGTCCAGGTCTTCTGAAACGCATTTTAATTACTTATATACTACCCATTTTGGAATTTAGCCTGGTGGTATGGACCCCCCACTTCCGTAAGGATATCGTCTCTATTGAAAGAGTACTGAGGAGAGCAACAAAACTCTCACCAAGTCTTCGGCAACTCCCTTACGAAGCCAGACTGTCAGCCCTTGATTTGACCAGTTTGGAAGAAAGAAGTAAGCGGCAGGATCTCGTCGAAACTTTTAAAATTCTTAAAGGCTACACGAATTGCCCAGATTTAACTGGACTGTTCAATTTGGCCGAAACACACCACCTTAGAGGACACAACCTGAAGTTGCGCAGCAAAACAGCTAGACATTCCGCCAGGGTAAACTTTTTTCCGAACCGGATATTGATGAGCTGGAATGCACTGCCAAATAGTGCGGTGAATCATATGTCGTTGAATGAATTCAAAACATGAGTCCACACCCATTGAAAGGAATTGTACTACGTTTTCTAGTCAACATCTACTCAACATATTGTGATTATTTTTGTATTTAATTTAGTTAGTCTATTTTCTTTTGTAATTATATTATATTATGTGGTATATTTTATCAGAGCAAAACTGGTAAAACTTGATATTTGATTATATATATGAAAAACAGTTGTAAACTGCTGCCTATTATACTGATAAATAAATAAATAAAATAAATAAAAAAATTAGGTAAATAAAGATAAAATTGTAAAGGATTGAACTTATTTTGAAATAGTCGTTTAATTTTGAATGAAATAACTGCTGACCAAAATCAGCTGTGTTTTGCTTTCTATGTTTGGTTCCGTCTCTTTTTATTATATCATATTTTTATATGATATAATAGAAACTAAGCATGATGAGCAGATAACTTTTCTCTTGATTATTCTTTCAAAATAGGAATGGCAAAATTATACCAAGATCAAACATCTTGTGCGGGGCAGTGGCTTAACTGGGTGTTTGGACTTCCGTTTTTGCACCACGGTGAAGTTCATTTTTAGAAGACTTTATGTCAATTTTGCCGAAAGAGTGACGTGCTTCGCAGATTATTTAGTCGAAAATTATGTGACTGTAGATTCTATGTTTCCGCCTGAACTCTGGGCCTCTTCGATAATTGAGGATCGTACAACGAACGCGTGTGAATCATTTCACGTAAGATACAACAACACTAATCGAAGTAGTCACCCCCAAACTTATATTTTTATTCAAAATATAAAAGAGTTTCAAGAGGAAGCATATGTTAAAATCAACAGTAGCACAGAACCGCCATCAATTCAAAAGAAGAAAAATTACAACGCAAATTTTGCAAAACGCTGCAGAAATATTTTGCAAGCACAGCATGATTATAAGAATCATATTTCGACAACGTTTGAATAAGTAAAAAAATGTTCTCATCACTATAAGCAGCGTTAACTTTTTTAAACTTTGATCGTTTTGTTATTTATTATTACTGTTTTGTTAATGTTACTGTTAACAATGTTTTCTTTGTAAAAATAAAATTAAGTTTTATTGCAACTGGCTATTTTTATTTTCGGCGCAACTGCACCTTTTTGTACGTAGAATTATTATCAGTATTTTTTTAAATCGGCGCAACTGCACCTTTTGAAACACAATATTTTTATTAGTTATTTTGAACTCGGCGCAACTGAGTACGCCCCCATAGAAAGGTGTCCACAGAGAAGAGAGCCCATAGAGAGCCCATTGGAGTTTCTCGGGTAGAACTAGGATTTAAATCAGGACTCACAGACGGTCATACGGAAGGGTTTTACCCGGGCAAAGTTGGAGATTCAGCTAGTATTAATTAAACGTTGAAATGAATTACTTAAATTTGAAATATTTGCTTATGATTATTTTGAAGTTGCACTTTTCATGAGAAATTTGCAAAATGTAAGCATTCAGCACTTATATTTTCATATCACTTCACTACAAAAAATGTTATAATTATCATACAGTTACAACCCTAGTAAAAATTTGATGAAGCATGCCACACCTAACGTATGGCCATGATAAGGATAGCCTTAACAAAACCCGTTCTCAGTTTTTCTGATCTGGGCCACATTAGACCCACATGAGGCAAGTATCATGTTTTTTCGAAAAGTGGCATTCTGCTCAGGACACATGTGATATTCTGATAAGGTAATGTAATGTGTGTAATGCTAGGCATCGTTATGGCCATAATCAGGTATATCATAATGTGGTTTGCCTTATAAGAACCTGACAAGGTCCACATCTGGTTGTCATGACGTAAAATTGACTTTTTTTTATTAGGCTACCCTGATGGGGGCCTCATAGGATTAGCTACGTCACAACCACAACTTACACTGTAAAAATGGGTTTTGATTTATTTTCTTAAATTCAGTAAAATATTCTTACATTCAGTATAAAATGTTCTTAAATTAAGTTTAAATTGTCTTAATTAAGAACATTTTACACTGAATTTCAGAATATTTTATACTGAATTTAAGAAAATGGGGCAATCATTTTTTACAGTGTAGCCAACCTATAAGTAGTAGAAGCTCTTAGCTATGATGTTCAAGAGTCTTGTGTGTGGTGTGGCGGTTAGAGGGTTTGCCTACTGATTAGAAGGTCGTTGGTTCAAATCTTCTTTAAAACAAATTTTTTTTCATCTGTTGTGGAATCCGAATCAGACCCTCATCAAGCCCTGATGTGGCACTTCTATTTCATCAGATTACTTGATCAGGACCATATCAATTCCTAGCGTTACACAATATAATATCCTAATTTAAAAATCTAATTATGGCCAGATTAGGTAATGTGGTTTCCTGATCATGGCCACATCAAAACCCAATTACAATTTTTACTAGGGAAATTAAATAGTAGATTTTTTACATTTTTTTCCTCGCAATGACGTCCGTTGGCTTTGCCTCAGATATAAGCTTCGCACAGCAAGGAAACTTTCTACTTATTTCCCATGGTGCAAACTAAAGTTAACTAATAAATATTGTTATAAGAAAACTGAAAGTTTGGTTTTTAAAAATGGGTTCTGAAATGGGCTCCAAAAACCATTTCAACATAGTTTCGAAAATAGTTTAAACAACAATAGTAGAATTTTTAATAATATTTTAAACAAGTAATACTACTATCTTTTAGTGAAGTTATAATAAATAAAAATCATTGTTTTTATATTCATATCTTTTATTGTATTTCGATATATTAAAAACTTTATTCATAACTAGTCGGATCTAACGAATAAAGTCCTATATCGTTGCATCGTTGTAAAACGCACTATTTTCTATATAAAAAGATAGGACATAGGACTTTTTCAACGGCACAACGACATAGGACCTTATTCGCTAGATACGTCGAACTATATTTATATTTTACTGAACTTTTATTCAACTGAAAACCGTCAATATTTATTGTTCAATCAAGCATTCTTATTTCTGCAAAAGTATTTGAAATGTTCCATCGCGTAACGCACCATATAAAACAACAACATTGGTTGAGTTAAAGTGTCAAAATGTAGTACGTCATAGAATGCATATATTCCTGTCAAACTTAAAACTACTGAAAATATTTTACAAGCAATATCGCGTTGGCTCTCAAAATGTCAATTTCATTTTAATCAGACTACCAAGAAACTCAAAAGAGCGAAGAAAAGGAACCCTCAAGTTACGCGCCACATGCCACACTGATCCGTAAAAAAACTAGGCTGCGAAAAGAGGAGCACAATGTTTTGGTGTTTATACCTGCTTTGCGGAGCCTTCTGTCTGCTTACAAAACGGGCTTTTGTCAGATTTCCTTTATCTTTGCCAGAACATCTTGAATGCCAAATCTTCTTTAAGCGTTTATCCCTCTTGCTTTTCGTCGGTTTCCTGTTCCACTGTATATAAGAGCCAATGTCGATATAGCCGATTAAAGGACCAAATCTAAATTTGTTTGTCGTGTTTTGTCACCTAAATGTTTCATTTTCATTGCGCTCCAATTTGATTATCTAATAACATTGAGGCGAAGAAGACGACGAAATAAGATCGTCGCTTTGACCGCTCGAGGAGCCAGGCAAACGAAGGGGCAGTGCTAAGGCTTCCGAAGCCTCGACCGCGTCCACTACCTTATAGTACCCAGGCATCCAGCGCGAAAGATTACCTCCAAACTACCTATATTTTTCAATTGACCAGTCATCACCTTCAAGACTGATCTACCATCAGGCCACTTAAGAAAAGCGTTCGACGACATTAGGCTCTTCATTTGCTGTTCTAAAGCTTGTCTATTTGCTGTTTCGAATAGAAGACTTTGTATAGTTCATGAAAATGAAACTAAATATTCTCCATGAATAGAATTTATGGCAAGGTATTAAAATTGAGTTCGACAAATGGAATATCTGAAATTATTTGTATTTATTAGTTTTTTGTCGCACTGGAATAAGAATGCCATTGAACAAATTATATCCAATATCTAGTTCTTGAAAATTAAAAAATTATTAATTTTTATTATATTATATATAATAAATTAATTAAAGAAACTAATAATAAATTAATTATAATAAACTAATTAAAGATAATAATTAGTTAAAAATGACATGAGAAAAAATACTTATTTTATCATAAATAATTGTCGTCACTCGGGGAGGAAATTTGTCATCATTCTCTTTTCCTCTTTAGGGAGATTCCGGAAAACGGCATTTTTTCCTCCCTTGTATAACGAGAAATATCATACACAACTTTGGAGATGATCGTAAATCCGTTTCCTTTGCGGTTAAAAACCTCGCCGCCACTGTAAAAACTCCACATTTTTAAACGTCTTAAAACGTTGCAGACTTAAGTGAGACACTCAGGCGGCTTAAACGATTTTAAACGACATATTTTTGACGTCTGACTGTCTTTGAATAGACATTTTAAGTGTCTTACGTGTTGCGATTGATACTGTAAACGTCTTAAGAAATAAGACATACATATTAAGACACTTAATTTGACGTACTGTAGACGCGAAATCTGATTTTCAGACACTTGACGTTAATACATCCTTCATTTTTAATACAAGAAAAATGTTGTAAGACGGTTAATTTAAAGACACTTTTATGTTTCTTATAGTTCAGGAGGTAAGGTCACAAAATTGAGTCCGATATGATACAACATGAAATTTTGGTAAATGTAGCCTGAGATGAATTAAAACGAATGATGTTGGTCTGCCAGCCTATGCGCATTCGTCGTGAGCAGTAGCGTGGGCGCAAAGTCATTATTTTAGTAAGCGACTTGATCAACGTGATACCATGGCAGACCAAGCAAAATAGATAGAGTATAAACTAAAAAAAGATTTATAATTGGTCTGCCATTCAAATTATAGTCACCATGAATGCTACGATTTTTTGAAAATTTATATCGTATAATATTGGTCCGCGGTGTTATACAAGGAAAATACAATCTTCTACAGTAAAATTTGTCAAGAAAAATTTTACCCTATTGTCTTAATTTAATTAATTTTTTTTTCATTCATTTTATTGAGATTTCAGATCAGAAATTCAGAAATTTAGTGAAAATTTCAAAAAAAAAAAAAAAAATACAAAAAAATCCGTATAACATCATTATGACATTCTTATGACATTCTTGTAACAATCCTAGATATCCGTATGATATCCCTATAACATCCCTAGACATCTTTATAAGACCCCTAAGACATTCCTATGACATCCTTATGACATCCCCCAAAAACGCAAGCTCTGACACTTTCATTTTTATTTCTGAAAAAAAAATAATAATAATAATAATAATAAGAGACTAACATATTTGCATTATCCTACTAATATATAAATTTCAATCTATGTCTGTCTGTTTGTCTGTTTGTCTGTGTGTCTGCGTGTCTGTTACCTCATCACGGCCAAACTACTGGACCGATTTAGTTCAAATACATCTCAAATTAAAGCTTATACTCTCCTGAATGTCTTAGGGTATATATATGTTTATAGTTTTGAAAAAAAAGTTTTAGAAAAAAATTTATTTTTCCCTATAAGGTCATAGCAGGGAGGGGGTCGTCAGATGGATTTTGAAGAAAAATGTCTAGCGACTAATTTAATCAATTTTTTGCGTGTTTCAGCGTGTTTTAACGCCAATATCAGCGATTTTATATATTATATTCTAATCATACTAATTA
>JABFPJ010003776.1:0-15252 GCA_022817425.1 Gryon sp. ZL-2020
CCACTATTTCTCTCCTTTTTTAACCTATGTTTTGGTATAAAGAAAAAAAGATGACAATAGTGGACTCTTTGCAGGTTAAAAAGGACAGAAAAAGTGGACTCTTCGCAGGTTCTACTGTAATTTTATTTATTATTTTGAACTGTGTTAATGTTGTTATTGTACCTCCTGGAGTTGCGTCATCTTTGTGTTCACTTTCTCTCTTCGCTTTGGCAATTTGGTTTTGTTTCACTCTTTCCATAACAGTTCCATAACAGTCTCTCGCTTTTATAAATTTTCGTAATTTTTCACTGAAGAAAATAAATAATAATAATAATTAATTATTAATCAAACAAACTGCAGTGAAAGTTTTATATTAATATACATACATTTCAGGATCCAACGGTGGCAGATTATTTTGATGATAAACAAACATATCATGAGTACGTTTCAGTGAACGAAATACTAACGTATGCACGGAATGTCTTTGAACATCCTGAAATTATTAAATTCCTTGTATTTATTAAGTAAAAATATACATTTCATAGCCACTGAAGTAACCAAACAACCAACCAACCAAAATAAAAATTAATTTTTTGATAACAATAAATTATCATTTTAATTAAACAACAAGAAAAAAATAATTAAAATTTAACAAACGTCATTTTCTAGATTACACATTTCAATTAATTATTTAGATTAAACTTAACTTACCATTTTATTTATTCTATTTCCTAACAAATAAATACCAAATATTTGTGCCTAATAACACTTGGTGCATAACCTCACTTTTCTCTGCATCAAAGTCAAACAGTAAATATAAACATTAATGGTTCATTCACATATCACATGTACTATTATGTGCATATGAACTCAGCTTAATATATTTAAACTACAAAAGAAAACAAATTTTTACATTTTGGAGTCGAAAAAAATTAATAATGAAAATATAAAAATTACAAAATTATTTAACTTAAGACGATTTATTATTAATAATGTTTTATATGGAATTAAATAAAACGAATTCATGGAATACACTTCTGTTGAATTAAATGAAAAAAAAAAAAAAAAAAAATTATACTTTATCGTCGACAAGGCAAACACTCTGTATACCGATAGTAACTCATTCAGTAATCTCGTTGTTTTGAATACTGCTAAAACCCGAGATATAAAGTACAATGTTTAACCTAAATTTATATCAAAATATTATCATTCATATTTAACAAAGAACAGTGCTTATTGTTAATGTTAAATTCTAATAAACAATATTTTTTTATGCTGTACAATAATTATTGAATTACTTTTTATGTAAGTACTTTTTAATAATTCTGTGTATGAAACAATTTTGTTTATTCATTAAAATATTAACAATGTTACATTTTGTTACATCTTTTTATAATTTTTTTAATCGAGATATTTTTACTTTATTAATAAACTTTATAAATTATTTTGTTAATGTTCATTTTTTAATAAAATGATAATTTATCAAATTATAATAAAATTATCGTTTTATTTGCAGATGAAAATAAATATTTGTTCATTTTATACGTCGTATAAATAAAGAAAAAATGGTGATAGTATTTGATCCAGCCAAAGTGCGATCACTTATTAGAGTCACAAGTACCGGTGTTATATTTTTTGCCGGTATATGTTTGTACAAAGGAGATGCAAAGTTTTACGATGAAGTTGTAATGCCGTTGAGTCGATTCTTAGATCCCGAATTTGCGCACAATTTAGCTATAACGGGTTTCAAATGGGGAATCATGCCAAAGCAAAGAACCGAAGAGGCAAAGAATTTACGAACTACTTTTCTTGGATTAAATTTAAGTAATCCACTTGGAATGGCAGCCGGATTTGATAAGCAAGCCGAGGCAGTTGAGGGTTTACATAAATTGGGATTTGGTTTTGTTGAAATTGGTAAATTTGTTGACACTTTTTTTTACTATACTGCACAAAATAATGCTTCATATTTTAATGATTAAATTGTATTTTGAAGGTTCAGTTACACCTGAGCCACAATCAGGGAATCCAAAACCGCGAGTTTTTCGTCTTATTGAAGACAAAGCTGTAATCAATCGATATGGTTTCAATAGCGATGGTCATGAAATGGTATATAAGCGTTTATCAGACTTAAAGTCGTCTGAAAACTTCAAAGGAATAGTTGGTGTTAATTTGGGCAAAAATAAACTTTCGGAGGATTCAATAGCAGATTATGTCAGTGGTTTAAAGAAGTTTCATAAGCTTGCAGATTATTTTGTTATTAACATTTCCAGTCCTAATACTCCGGGATTACGTAATCTTCAGAGTAAAAAAATGCTCAAAGAATTGCTGACAAATTTGAATACCATTCGGATGACTTTGGATCCAAGTCCTCCGTTATTATTGAAAGTAGCTCCGGATTTGAGTGAAGAAGAAAAGGATGATATTGCCGAAGTAATCATGAAAAAGGAGTCAAAAGTCGATGGATTGATTTTGTCAAATACAACAATTCAACGAGAGAACCTAAATTTAACGAGTTCAAATAAGAATGAAAATGGAGGTCTAAGCGGCGTACCTTTGCGAAATATGTCAACACAATTGATTAGGGATATGTATAGGAAAACTGCGGGGTCGATTCCGATTATCGGAGTTGGGGGTATTTTTTCAGGCGCAGATGCTTACGAAAAAATCAAAGCTGGTGCCACTTTGGTACAAATTTATACGTCATTTATTTATCATGGACCACCGATTGTTGGCCAAATTAAACGTGAACTCGCAGAATTACTTCAAAATGACGGGGCTGGATCGGTGAATGAAATTGTAGGCAAAGATCATGCAAAGTAACATTTTTAGGTTGTTGAATTATTATAGGGAAAAATAATTGTATTATTTTTTTATACTTTTAAAAAGTGAATGAAAAGAAGTTGAATTTCTTACTTTCTTAGATTAGAGTCTTTAATATTGTATAATTATTATATATAATTAATTCAATTTATTTTCTTTTTTCTTTACAACTTTAAGTTTACCAAAAAACACTTTATATTTACTTAATGCTATAAAATATAACACGTTCATTTTAATTTTATAAACAAAACTTTGATAACTTTCTAAAAGTATAAATAAATTTACATGGGTGAAATAATTACAACTTTTTGAAAGTCTCAGAACTTAAAAAGTTAAAACTTACTCAGATACTAAACTGAAATGAAATTTTAATTGCAATATACAAAGTTTATAGTATAAAGTTAGTTTATATAATAATTTTGTAGTATACATTGTTTTACATATATGTTATTTCTATTCAATTGTAAATATAACAAAAAGAAATTGTAAAAAAGAGAGACAAAAGATAATATGAATATAATTTTTTATAACTTTTTATAAATGAAATAAAATACAGTTTTAATAAAAATTGTAAGTGTATATCTTGAGTTTTTTATGATGGATATAAATAAGGACGAAGTATAATCGACATTCCATATCTGCGAATGTTTCAACTTTTGCTGATTTGTGTAACGAATTCTAATACAAAAAATTAACATTGCAGATATAAAAATAGTCAATTATATACAGTTATAAAAATTGTTATGAATACAAATTTATTAACAGATTATTACAAATAATTACAATTTATATGCAAACAGAAAATTGTTCTCAACTATATTTAATACATTAAATATATGCAAACTTAACGTTACTCTTTCTCTATCGCGGTTACTGTATTAAAAATTAGTCCTACTTATGATTCATTGACTTATGTACGCAACTTTACAAAAGTCTCATAAATACTGCGTTTTGTTTTTTGGCTTTTCGGCGTATTTAATGAGTATTTGGAAAGTCATTGGATCGAGTTTCATAGATGTATTTTTTGTATTAACGAAAATTAACAAATTAAAAATCACTTGTTTTAAACATTTTTTAAGTTTCTGCAGTTAATTGTAGCAACGGAATTTCCAATGATTCGATCACTTTTTTGCTTTCATTTCGGAAGTTAATAAATAATAATTAAATTGATTAATAAATAAGCTTGTTCGATTTAAACGTCGTTTCGTGTCGAAATGTATTTCTTCGTGTCAGAAATCGAGCAAAAATTTAGCAGAAACAATCGTGTATCGTTTTTGTCGTAATTAACTGTTCCAAGTTAAACTTCCAAGTCCTTGTCCTTTTCGCCATTCAGCCAGTCTAATTGAATACCAAGCCTGAAAAAGAAATAATATTCAAGAAAATTGAAATTAAAATAGAATTAAATTATTTAATTAAATTAAAATAACAGTAAAAAAGTTTATTAATTTATGAAAAAAAAAAAAAAAAAAAAAAAAAAACGAATTTGAATTTTTAACTTTTAAAATACTTTTTTCCAATTTAATTTGTGAATTGATTTATTTTTATATTAAAATAGGAAAAATCGTTTAGTTACCTTAACGTCTTCCTCAGAAAGTCCAGTTTCAGCAGCTAAAAGAATAATATCAGCTGGATGAGGTGAACCAGGCCATTTGTCGAAGTGGTTCTGAAGAATCGCTTCCTGATCAACCGTCAGTCGGATTACTCTTGGCTCGTCTCGCGTGGTAATTGACTTCATAATGCTCGCTATAAAATAATAAATATTTCATTAATTATTTAATTCTGAAAACTCGAAATATTTATCTTAAAAAATTGCAAATATCTATAAAATATTGTCATTCAGTGCAATTTCAATTTCACATCTAATCGTGACAAATGGGTAAATATTATATGAGAAACTGCAATTTTTCAAGCTATTTGGAACATCAGTTCCGTTAAACCTATTACTTTAGTTGATCTTATTAATTCATGGCCGCATTAGATAAACCAATAATATTCAAAACATTTATAAGTCATCGCATCTATGAATGTTTAAGAAATTCACTTTGATGTGGTACAATGATGCTATTGTTTTATTATATTCAGATGACACTTTTTTATATTAAATAGAAGCACTGAATTCATTGAATTGATTGAAATATTTTGTGCAAATCTTAGTTTTTAACATCGAAGAATGTAAATATTTCTTAAAGCTGATTTAACAACATTCTTTTATTATAATTAAATTCCATCCATTTGATTCAGCATGTAACTATGTAATATTAGATCGACATTGACCCAAACATTACGTCGAATTTTTTGGAACCATTTCAAATGCTTCGAAACAAAATTGACGTCATATTTTCAAAGCCAAAGCAATTTTGAATTATAAGCGGAGATTCGTTCAAATCGTAGGTGTTAATGCCAATTTTTTGTTTCGACATTTAGTTAACATAAACATGATATTTTTTGTCTAATTTTTTATGCATAGAAGTTCACACAAGTAAAAAGTATAAATGAAGTTTCTTTTTTTTATTAATTACTTTTTTAAATTAATTTAAATAATAATTAAGTCTGCAGATATAATTTTTGGACTTTATGAGTAAATATTTACTCTTTGAGAAATTGCCAATTATTTAAACATCATTTTCCTTCATGTTTGTTTTAATACATTTTTTGAATTATTAATTGAATTTTAAGTGAGAACATTTCGTACTGTAGAGTGAACATTTCATATCACAGAATGCACTTTAACAGTATACATTGAGCATCATCATTGAGTTCAATAAAAATGTTATTTATTTATTTTTGTAGTTATTTCTTTTGCATGCCAATGCCGAAAATACACTAATCGATAGTAAGGAATTTAAGATCGATGACCACGTAACAGTGTAATAAATCTTCATTCACATTACTTTTACTATCTGTAACCCTTCATGAAAAATTGATCCAATTAAATTTTATAGATCATTAAATGAATATTTAACTTATTAATTAATTAAAGTATTGAATTAAATGTAAAGAAATTAATTAATATTACAATTATGAATTATGAAAAATTGATTATTAGACTATTGTATAAGTTAATATAGTTTAAATTTCTGAATGAAACTTTTTTTTTTGCTTTTTTGATGAATATTTTCTTTTTAGTTAAGTCAGAAAAGTGCAATCAAATGAGATGTTTTGAATTGTATTAATATTAGGCTCATTTACAAAATCATTCTTATGCACCCAATCAATCACGTTTCATCCAGAATAGACTGTGACGTCTTTCGCGTCAATTGCTCTCACCACTGCATAAGTGACCTTTTAGAAATGCCAAATGAGGAATTAAACATGAAAAAAAATAAAGAACAAATTTTTTTTTTAATAAAGAAATTAAGTTAAAAAATAATTTGAAAAATGAAAACTAAAAACTAAGACTTCTTACACAATTCAAAAAAACCCACAATTAAAAAACTTTTTTTATGTAATTTCAGTTTTAATTCATTTTGTTTAACAATTTTTTAAAATTTAATTAATGTTGAAAATGAAAAAATTAGTTTTTTGGCACTTAATAAGAATTTTCAAATGATCATAAATATTTGAAAAATGGTTTATTGAAACAGTGAAATAAGTTTTCCAAAATGCACAAAAATATTTGAAATTATATAAAAGAGATTAATCAATCACGCTCAGTTCAGAATAGATTGTGACGTCTTTCGCGGCAATTGCTCTCATCACTGTATCGTCGACCTTTCAGAAATTCCAACTGTACATCAGCTGCATCAAAAGATGTCGATGTTTAAACCTTGATATTTCAATCAAAAATTTCACAGTTTTACATTAGATATATTTCTTTTATTTTCATAAATAATTCTTGCATATAAATATATCTTTACGAGGAAAAAATTGTTAGAAGAATAGAATCAAAATTATTATATTTGATATTTGTATGATATTTCAATATTATTTATTACAAAACTGTAATTTTTAATATTTTCACATTACTCTAATGGAAGAAAATATATTTCGAAATATATGCAAAAATATATTTATATATAAAAAATATATGTTAAATATATTTTAAATATACTTTTTTTATTATATATATATATATATAAATATAATTTTTTTATTATATTATTATTAATTATAAAAATTATTTAAATAAAATAAAATTTAATTATACATTTAAAATCCGACAATTTTCCTCAAATTAATTACTTTGTAACAATCAATACGAAAGTGTACATAAATCATTAAAAGGAGAATAATTGATCAATAAATCCGATCAATAAATAAGTTTTTTTTATAACAAGAAAATTGATTGTGAAAAGCAGTGCATTTTCTTACCCTAAAGCTAAACTGTGTGTGAAAGTGAGACTGCAATCTGAAGCTTCGATAAGTGCGTTTTTACATTCGCATTTGTTTGCGATATTGCAAGGCTCGCAGTTATCACAAACATTGCGAACATTTTTTTTTTCTTAATTCCTTCCTTGATATAACTTTTAAAGTTACAGTAAAACGAACAATGTACATACGGATATATGTCATCAAATAAAAAAGCGGAAGTGCAAACTTTTTCTTTCGTGACTTTAGTTTAAACAAAAGAAATGTACAAAGAAAGGCGAAAATGGGGAACAAATTAAAACATAATAAAATTGACTTTATTAATTTTTTTAAAAATAATTATATTATATTTTTTTATTTTTTAAGTTTAATCTTTTAAACATTTTTTTTAATTTAATTAAAATGTAAAATCTTTTAGGTTTTAAAAATTATTGTATTTGGTATGTGTTATGATTTATAAATAAAATGTATAAATAAATGAATAATTATCATTGATTATAATTATATAAAATTATCATTGCAAAAAATGGCATTTGATAGCATCAATGATATGCAATAATCTGCCCAAGGGAACATTCAAGTGCGTCTTGTAAGAAGTCTTTATTCTAAGGTAAAGTCGTGACTTTTTATTCATCTCGATTGATTTAAAAAGCACACATTTCATACTCGCAGTTTTACTTTCATGATTTAATGCTCGTGAATGTATTGCTCCAATTAATAATATTTCATTAAATATTTAGATTTATCAAGATAATACATTTCACGATAAAAGAAACGTTTCTTTGATTTTTGTTCTTTGAAAACTTTGATACAAAATTATAAATGAATGAAAATAATTGCAAATTGATTTCTCTTAATAAATGGTTAAATAATTAAGGCTAATAACAATAATAGTCTGTTATGATTTATGACTAATTTTGTTCTCACGGTGGTTCGGTACAGCAAGGCAGACAAATGATTTGCATCAATTTTGTGGTTGTTCTCGAAGACTGATTCTCGTGACAAGCTGCTTTCAAGACGCGTGTCTTGTACTTCCGCCGCATCCGAGAATATCACGTCTTCAAAAAAAGAAGACCGCGCGCGCAAAAGCCATAGTCGACGGCGCAAGTTCTCATTTCGTTATTATATTTGCAATTACAACCAACTTTCTGTCTACTGAATTCACAAAATAATTCCAATTTATTTTTGTTTTAATTTATATAAATAAACTTTTTCTCACACGAGTATCGAAAACACGTCTTTTCTGCCCTCAAAAGTGGGACGAAAGTGGCACTTTCTCTCCCAAGGGAGGTAAAGTATTTTTATAACTTAAAAAGATTTTTTAACTCTAGTTACTTTCCATCATTATAGTTACTTTCCATCCCTAGGGAGGAAAAGAGCCACCTTTATCCCACTTTTCGAGGAAGAAAAAGTTAAATAAATGAAAAAAAGATTTTTTTCTTACACGTGCATTGAAAAGACATCTTTTCGTCCATTAACAGTGAGACGAAAGTGGCATTTTCTCTCCCGTGGGAGGAAAAGTATTTTTATCCCTGAAATGACGTAATGAAAGATTGCTTTCCCTCCCGAGGGAGAGGAAGTGCCACTTTTCGGAGAAAAAAACCTCACACTCGTCTAGAATCGGCAACTTTTCTCCCTTGTTGCGGAATATACTATTTTCTTACACGTACATCGAAAACACTTCTTTTCTTCCCTTAAAAGAGGGACGAAAGTGGCACTTTCTTTCCCGAGGGAAGCAAAGTATTTTTATAACTTAAAAAGATCTTTTAACTCTAGTTACTTTCCATCATTATAATTACTTTCCATCCCTAGGGAGGAAAAGAGCCACCTTTATCCCACTTTTCGAGGAAGAAAAGATATGTTTTTGATACACTATTTTTTTTTATTTTTTTGTAATCAATACATTAAGTTTTATTTAATGAATAAAAAACATTCAATTTCTAATTAAAAAAATCCAAATCAAATTTTGACTCTTTAAATGAGATTATATCTGATCTTTGTTTGATTAATATTTAATCGATTTTTTATTCAAAGCACGAGTAAAATTTTAGTAATGAAATTTCGATAAAATAATGATCAATATTTTATCATAAACATAACATTTATTTTTTATAAACATATTTATTATATTATTTAAATAATTAACTTTTGAGAAAACACTAAATTATAACAATTGAATGAAACCAAATAATTTTCTCATTTCATTTAATGAAAAAAAAAAAGAAATTTAGAAAATCATCTTCTCACATTAAAATTAATTTTGTTTCTTGCGATTTTGAAATGAAATGAAGATTGTCATCAGATATGAAAGATGTGTGCCAAAAGAACAAGTGTTTATATCAGTGATTACTTAGTTGACCCATTTCCCCATTCGATATTACTAATGTTTCATATATTGTATGATAACCGTGGGTCACTTTCTCCAGAGATACTCTCTGTCGCCATATCCTCACATTCTCCTCGCATTTCGAGACATTGTTAACTTCTGCACAAGCCATTGTCAATTTGAAAATTCTCTTTTCATAGACAATAATTGCTTTATAAACTCAAACAGCACACTAATCATTTTCCCACAGTGTGCAATTTTTCTTTATTTAATCAATTCTTTTCACTTATTAATTTATGTCTAATAAAAACAAGCTTTTTAAATTTTAAATTGAATTTGATTTCTATTATAGTAATATAATAGAAATATCCTATATTATTTTTATTATAATATATTTAATAAATGAGTTATATAACTAATTTTATAATAATAATAATAATAATAAAGTTTATTGAATCATTTAGCAAAGTTGTAATTAAAAAAAAGTTTATATTACATCACCTGGCGGTATCCCCAGGTGGGTATATTATAATTACCTACAAACAATACATGGCATTGTTTAAGATAACTTTCATCAGCGATTCAAGAAAATTCCCAACATAAAGTTTGCGTCCCATACGAGAAATTGATGAATATAATACAGTATTCAGAAACTTCCTGAATACCCAATCAAGAATAAAAGAGCATTTGTAACATTCTTTTTCATCGTTCAATTTTCCGCTTACTTATTTTGTATAATTAAAAATAAGATTTTTTTTTTAATATTTTTTTATTAAATTAATTTCTATTAAAAAATTTTATCTGTATTCGTTGTCTTGAACTTTGTTACTTTTGTTAGTTTTGCGCTTAATTACTTTGTATAATTTGAAATAAGCAATTTTTTTAATTATTTGTTTTATTAAATTATTTTTTATTAAAAAATCAAATTTTTTATCATCATTCTTTGTCTTGAATTTTGAATTTTGTTTCTACTTGGAAAAATGTATGATTAAATGAACAAATTCATCTTTTGAAGAAAAAAATAATAAGATATAATTTGTTACAGCTTCATTAAATCTTTATGAAAAGCAAAATGCTCGGAAACGTTTTTGGCGAATTACGTCTTCGGCACATAAATCAATTGATATTCAACAGTTAAATAAGAAGCGTTTAATCGTTGCCAATTATTTGACTTGTCATTAATTTGTTAATCAAATAAGCTTGGTAATTTATTTTTTTTCTGTTAAATTTGAAAAAAAGATATTAAGCTTTTTTTTTATTTTAAAACTTTAAAAAATAATGCATTATTAATTATTTTTGTTATTTATTTATTTGTTTAAATTATTTAATTGTATATAATATATACATTATTACTATCTTTTTTTTTTCTTTTTGTTTCAGGTAACAAGATTTTCCCATTGTATGCAACAAGCGAGAAAAGAAAAAGTCAAAGACACAGAACACCGTGTTTATCAAAGTCGTGAAACTTATGGCGATAAAGTGAAACGTTCTTGTTCACATGGCAGCCCGTAATAATGTCCACGGTAAAGCGACCGATTGTATCGCGTTGTATATCTCGTTGCACCGTGACTCATCGGATCGGATCTACGATTTTGCCGCTAGGAAGGAACGCGATTTCTGTCAGAAACCGTAATCTTAATAGTTGTCTTTAAATTCAATTTAACTTTTGTACTTAAAACAATTAAATACTTGAAATTAAAATGATAAAATTAAAAAAAATAAAAAAATAATAATAAATAATAAATAAAATATGTTAAACTTAAAATGTGAACAAATTTGGAAATAAAAAATACTCCAAATAAAAAATAATAATTATTGGTAATATTAAAGATTTATATTTTACATTAGGAATAGTTAAGAAATTATTATTATTATGTATATTTATTATTAATAATATTATAATTCTCTAAAAATATCATATATATTTAATATTATTTAATATTATATTATACTATTAATAATAATAATAATTCTGATAATAACAAAATATATACAAATAAAAAAAAATTTAATTTTATCATTTTACTTCCCAACATATATAAATATTCAATGGGACTTTTAAATATGAAATTAGTACAAAAGTAAATAATATTTATTTTATCATTAATATTTTTTATTTTTTTAATGTTTGTTTTACTCAAATTATTCAAATAAAGCATTTGATTAATTTCGTAGTTAAGCCAAAATGTTGACTGGACAATCTTAATAGCGAGCGATTTAATGTTGCGAAGTTAACAAGACAACTTGGTTATCTTAATAATTCGTCTTGCGTCTGCGTGTGTGATGTTAAAAAGTAAAGGGTCCTACTTGGACGATGACTGCAGTTGAGAATTGCAGCCTCCGGCATTCCTGAGAGCTTAACAACCAGATTCAATTAACGACAATCGAACCAAATTTATTTCAGCAATTATTCCCAAAAGAAAAAAAAAGTTAATTGCTTTAATTTTTGTATCTCCGAATTATTTACATTATTTATCGAGTCAGATTTTTCTTTATGCACTTATAAAATAAAAAATGAATAAAATATAAGAAATGAAGAAAATATAAGACGAATTTAAATATAAAATACGAATTGATAAAATGTTCTTTAAAAATATTTTTAAGCTAACTCAGTTCTTTTTAAGTTGATTAAACAAGAGAGTAAAGTGAGTTTATTTTTTTTTTTTTTTTTTTTTTTTTGTAATTATATCATTTTACAATGTAATTGTAATGTAATGTAAAATCGATAATTGAGACGAATTTGTACAGACATCTGCGCACTTACATGTTTTACCATAAATCATGTAAAAATGCAATAAATTTGAATATTGGGAGGAGGGCATCATGCGACATTAATCACGCGCACAGAATAGCGTAATCAAAAACACCAAATGCGGTGCCAGTCATTATCCCGATAATTCCACGTGTTTCCCTTATGGGGATTACAAGATCTAAATTTACAAAATCTATGATAATATACATCATTTTAATAAGCTATTATACAAATGATATCAAAATACACGTTTTTCATTCAATTGTTCTTGATATTTCAATTTTAACACACAATTTTTTACGTCTTCACATGTTTAAGACTCAACATCCATTTTGGTTATAAGAACTAAAATTTTTAGTTAATACAACAACAAAATTTAGTTACTTGTATTTGTTCAAATCAACTAAAAAAATTGTAGCATCAACAAAGTTATTTAATTGTACTTACAAAATATTTTGTTTCTGCCAACAAAATTTCTTTATTTCGTTTTTTAAGAAAAAATAAAAATCCTTTCAAAATGTCAATTATTACTTATTTTTCGTCAAATTATTTTAATTATTCTTTATAATAATATTTTGTATTATTATTTCTTTTTATTAGTGAAGTTGATAATATTATATTAATTAATTAAGTAGTAATAACAAGTCAAACTTTTAGTTTCATAAACTAAATTATTTTTTTCCGTTTCAATAAAATTTTTCGCGTTGCAGAAACCAACACAATTTAGTATAGCTGGCCAAATTTGAGTTGCATAAATAAAAAATTTTTTGTTCTTTCAACAAAAAGACGTAGTTGCTTATACAAAATGAAAAATTGAAAATAGTATTCCCAACTTAATGTTTTGCTTTCTA
Organism: Gryon sp. ZL-2020; assembly: GCA_022817425.1. NCBI lineage: Eukaryota > Metazoa > Arthropoda > Insecta > Hymenoptera > Scelionidae > Gryon > Gryon sp. ZL-2020. The sequence continues at coordinate 13,037 of JABFPJ010003776.1, forward strand.
AACCAGAAAGTTTAGTTTGTACAATTAAATTTGTTTAACCAAACTATTTTGTTGATATAAATAATCTCAGTTTATTTAATTTTCAAGATAAAGCATTTTTTCAGTTTCAATTTTGTTAAATTTAATAAAAAGAGAGAAATAGCATTAAAAATAAAAGAAAATGCAATGATTGTTTATTTCCAAAACAATCAAAATGTATAAAATGATACCGCGATGTAAAGATTGTTGCATTTATTGCATAATGGTGCATATTCAATTTGCATAATATTGGCGAGCGCCGCAGAACCTTGAGACAATTTCGACGCACTAGCGCGCGACGTAGATTTATCGCGTATATGCGCGCGTGTTTATTTTGCACGCCGTGGCCTTTAACTTGAAAGCGCGAATACGCGATTTCGCGCCGCGGTCCCCCGGAAGTTGGGCATTTGCAAAAATGGGCCTGCCGTGTCTTCTGCGCAACAAATTACTCTGCACACGTGCGTGCACTCGAGCGCAGTCACACGTGAAAGTCGTCTTTACTTTGAGTTTCAATTTTTAGCAGTGAAATTTTACTTATTCAACTTTTGCAAAATGTACTTTGAAATTATTTATTATAAATATTATAAACAAAATATTAAAAATGTATTTTTTAAAATTATTTATTATAAATATTATAAACAAAATATTAAAAATGTATTTTTTAAAATTATTTATTATAAATATTATAAACAAAATATTAAAAATGTATTTTTTAAAATTATGTATCATTTACACTTATATTAATTATTAAATTATTATTTACTTATTTTTTAATAAAAAAAAATAAATATAGTTGAATTAGGTAATTAAAAGTTAGAAAATGTAAATTTAAACAAAAAATTTAGTTTAGTTTAGTAATTTAGTTTAGTTTAGTTTAGTTTAAAAAATCGATATTTTTAAAACAGATATTTTATAAAATTATTAAAAATTAATTAACAAAAATTAATCCAATTAATAAAATGGATTGATATATCTTTTTTTCATAAAAGTAATCAATGAAATTGTATTAGCATTTTAATTTGTTAGTCAATCATTATTCATAAATGATTCATATATTAATATTATATATACATATATATATATGCTCGCTTTATTTTGGTTATAGTTTATATTATGCAATTTTCAATACCGAGGGCAATGCACATCGATAGACTCGCGCAAAACCAAATCAATATCGAATGATTCATTTGTTCTATTTGCATAATTGACTTATATATATTGATTGATTTAAATTATTATTAACATAATTAAGTCAACATTTTATAATTAACCACGGAGATCCTCTCCCGTGAATCATTACTAAAACGGTGCGCTATTTTTGTAATCAATTGTCACGGATTAATAATGCATTTGCTGTCCGATATAATATATAGATTTCATTTATGCAATTTTTTCTGATTTTATCAATTATAACAAAATTATTGAACTTTTTTACTTAAATTGAAACATCAATTTTTTAAAATAATTTTTTTTATTTTTTGAATATTATTTTTTTAATTTTAATAAATTTTTTATTAAATTATTATTATTTTATATATAAATATATTATATTAAATTAAGTTTTTGAACATTAATTTATGTTTCTCGAATCTTTCGAAATTCTCCAATTTTCTTTTATATTCTTTTAATTCTTCAATTTTAATTAAAAACTTAATTTCCAGTTACAAATTATTTAAAGGTGGGACGTTCGAAAACTTTTTTATTTGATTTATTTAATATATTACTAAAAACTAGCAAAAAATAATCTAAAATTATTTGTCAAATTATATTTGTAATATTTTTCGTGATATAACAACATGAATTCATATGAATATTTTAATATTTAGAACCTGAAATATTTATTTTCAAAATATTGCACATTTACATTATTAGTATATCTATATTTATCATTTTTCCAATCTTTAAAGTAAAATGAACAATTAAATGAAATTTCATTAAATTCAGACCATAACTTATTTTCAGACATCCCACCTTAACTACTTTTAAAATACCACAAAATCAATTCAAATTTACCGCCTTTAGTGAATCAAATCGGGGAATCCCCGAATTCATGCGTTATGGTACTTGGCGGTAGGGATGGGCGATTATTTGAAAATAATCGATTATCGAATAATCGATTAATCAAAAAATCGATTAATCGACATCGATTACTTAAAATCGATTAATCGATATCAATTACTTAAAATCGATTAATCGAT
>JABFPJ010003777.1:0-15246 GCA_022817425.1 Gryon sp. ZL-2020
CTGACAACCGCCTAAGGGGTGGGGTCCAAAATCGGAAAAAAAAATTTTTTTTTCAAAAACTACTTTATATATCACAATTTTATATAGCCTACGACACTTTCGAGGGTTCAGCTAGTTCCTCTCAAAATTTCAACAAAATCGGTTCGGTAGATTTTGCGTGATGCTCGAACCAACAAACAAACATACTTTCATATTTATATATATAATAGCGTACTCGCTACGAACATTTGAAAGATTTAATAAAAACAGAATCATGTGAATTAGATTCTCTGTCCTTTATTAAAACATTCAAATGTTCTTTAGCGAATACACGCCATAAATATTGTACCATTTATCTGAAAAATATCATTATATATTGGGTATATAAATTAAAAAATCTCTTTATTATACTTCATATAATTTAATTGCGTTTAAAAAAGTTATTTACATTTTTCTTCTTTTCTTTTCGTATTCATGTTATTGGTTCTTGTTAAATTGATTCTCTTAAAATAAATTCGAAATTCGAAAGCTAAAAAATAATTTCAGAATATAATATCTACAAATTTATAAAATACAGATATTCATATAAGGAATACAAATTGTAAACGCATTATTTGCTCGCGCATTGTAACATTTATTTTGCATTCACACGGATTTTAAATTTCGAGTTTTGTTTACACTTTCATACATTTGCATCTTCATATAAAAAAAGTTCATTTCTCTTTATGTTTGATTCATTTTATGCACAAAAAATAAGTTAATTAGTAATTGTAAGTCTTAGGAAAGAGTTCAATGATTTTTTTTGTCTTTTAGTTAAATAAATACTTGTTCACTAGACAATTTATCTGCGAATGGTGATACTATTACTCGAGTAGCGAAGTAGAATATTAAACCAAATGTGATCGAAATAGGTAATGCTGGCAAAGCTTTCTTGAAGAGGGCTAAGAGTAGTAAAGTCAGACACAGACCCTGCAAATGATAAACATTAAAAGAATATTATTTTAGAATAAAATTGCAATTGTTTTGTTCTCTTATTTTTCTGATACTTACAATCAAAATCGCAACAAAGCAGGCCAATGTTGTATTCCAATCGCCATAACTGGAAGCCTTTCCAACCAAAACGCTATAAAATATAAAGTCCCCAAGACCAAGTTTAACACCGCGTTCTTCATCTGGAACTTGACTTTGATGAACCGAAGGTGTCCGTTGTTCTAATGATGGTTGTTGTTGTTGTTGTTGTTGTTGCTGCTGCTGTCTTGCAGTTGTCGAATTTTCACGAATTTGATTTATTCTACTTACACTTCGTTCAGCTACAATAAATTAAACGTTAAGAAAGCTATTCAATACTTAATGGATATTCATATAATCATCATTTTGCGTAACTACCTGTGGTATTAACCCATTCAACGGTAAAACCACCATTTTCCGAATCGGACGGAGGAGCATTAGTGGGACTTTGTTGTTGCGTACGTTCTGACGATGACGTTTCGTCAACGGTGCCGGAATCACCGCCAGCCATAGTTACGGCTTCAACATAGCCAGCGTAATTTAACGTAAATGTATACAAGACAGTAGACGAGTAGATAAGAGCTGGGAAAATTGGCTCGTTGCGTTCTTGAGCAGTTTCTACTAATATTCTTAATGGACCTTTCGGAGTAAGTACTGCTATCAAATCTAATAATACATGCAGAATGATTAATCATTACAAATATCTGATGAATGAACTGATTCCTTGTAAAAATTGTGGATAAATGCAAATTAATTTGAATATGAAAATGATATTTACCCCAAATACTTATAACACCGAGCACTACCCACGCAGTCCATTCGGGTAAAAATTTAATGAACACAAGTGCCATAAGAGCAGCTATTACTATAAGATACGCTTGTTGAAGAGCGAGTGGACCTTGCCAGTGAATACATATCATGCCAACAATTCCAAAGTTCCACAAAGCTAACATCAATGTTATGATATCCATTGGAATGTTGTATGCTTTTAAAACCTCCCTGCAAATTACGTATTCAAAATATAAATTGTCTTAATAAAAAAAATATCTATATTAGATTATTATACACTTAAAATTTAGTTAACAAATCACATGAACATATATATATGATAAACTTACTGAAAATACAATATAGAGAAGAGGAAAAGTAGCATGAGAGAGCTTATTATGAGCCAGCCATGAATTACTTTGTAGAATCTGTACTTGTACAGAACAATAAGTATCACAGTCATAATAACAATGAGTACCATTAATATAAGTGAGTTGGCCACAGCTTGCCAAGCTTTAGTACCAGCATCATTAGTCTCTTCGTGAAATGGCGTATAAACTCTGCAATAAACAATTTGTTATTTATGTATTACATTATATTTTGAGTTATATAAATATTTAAAAATGGATAATACAGAAAAATGTATCGTTTATATTTTATATGTAAACACGTACAAATATACTCCTTTTGTGGTATAAAATGATATAGAACTGATAGTTGCTATCACAACAAGCATGCAAAGAGAAACTGGAGCAAATAATTTTATCACATGAGCCGCTCCATATTTCAATTCTTCTTCTTCTTCATCTTGTTGTTGAGCATTTCCGTCATTTCCCCGATCATTTGATCCTCGTCTTCGATAAGCAGAAGCAGATCCACCGGCACCAGATTCTACACGAACTTCTGGTAAAGTGCCATTGTCCATCTGTTAAAATATAACAAAAAAACAAAATTATATATTATATATTGATTTATTGTTTTCTTTATTTGATATTTAACATTATGAAATAATGGTTGTATGATATTTAATCATTCAGAAATTTTGTTCTTTCTGTAATTGGGTCAATTACAGAATGAACAACATATCTGTTTATCTGTAATATGAATTTCATTGAATTTAGTTTCTATACCTCTATATATTCTTGCATCATTTTTCATAACTATATATTAATTCAAGGAAACGAAGAAATATGCTGATTATATTAAAACATAATAGTAACAGTTTGCTATAGACTATTTCACGTTGAAACTTCTAAAACCGATGAGTACACCTACATACAATTGATTTAATTAAGTGGTTTTATCTAATATAGATTTTATAGTTATATATATAACTCTTGTGTATTTTGCGAATAAAAACTCAATAAGTTCTTTTGATTAATACTTTTACTAAAATGTATTTAACATTACAAAAGTGAAAATCAATACATTTTATAAAACTATTATTAAGTTAGTCTTTCTCAATAAAGTTTAATTTAAAGAAAATGTAGAAATTATCGAAAATAATGTAATTGTAAATGAAGTGATTTATTTACGAATATATAAATATTAAAAATATAAACCTCAATAGTACTGGCAACTTTGGATCGCCTCTTTCTATGGTCCATCAAGCCATGACCGTCATTGCGAGCCTCCGCAACGTGACCGTCCATCAGGCTTGTGTATTCGTTTGAGAAATCGTAATCACTCTCAGACATTCATCAATTTCTGTCAACTGTTTCTCGCAAAAGTTTTCTTCGGTTCAGTTTTTCACAATTTCAAACTTTTGTCTAATAAAAAAGATATTAAAACATATTAGTTCATTCTAAGATACATTTAAATGTATTGTTTATAATTAATATAATGATACTTTTATATTTTATCCTTACCATTTTTATTATTTTTTAGTATTAATTTCTTCTTAATATAGTTGATTCAATTTAAAATGAGAAATATAAATTAATCAATATTATAAATTTACTTATTTAAGTATATTTACACTTGAAATTGACGAGATTTGTTTTATGAATCTAAAAAGTTATTGTAATAATTAATTAATGTAATAATATAAAATCAAGAAAGCTTTCCATTGACAAAATATTGCAATTAGAAAAATTAAACTAATAAAAATAATACGATTGTAAAATTAACTACAAAAATAATTCATCATAAACATAAAAGATATATTATTATAAATTACTGTAAATAATTAATATTCAATATGAAATTGACAGTTTTACAACAAAAGATGAATAACAATAACCAATTGTTGACAGCAATGTCAGCGTTACTTACTGTTGTTTAATCAACAATGAACATATACTCTTCAATTTTACTTATCCTAATTTCGTAATATAATGGACAATTAACACAGGAAAAAAATTGACTTAAGTACCTTAAAATTATTTACACGCCAAAAACATGAAAGAAACAAAAATAAGCCACGTTTGTCGATGACATGAAATCCTTTTTATTTCGCGTCTAAGCTTCGTCGTACGTCAAAATTGTTTCTCTTCTTTTCTTATCATCGATAAAAATGCGCAACAATGACGACAAGAACTAGCGATATGAAATTCACGAAATATCGAAGATCATAGTTGAAGAATTGCAAAAATTATGTCCAAATAATAACTAAAATGTAGACAATAGTTTTTTTTGACAGTGGACAGTTTGAAGGAACTACGAGGCGTCAGAAAGTGAGGTTAACTTAGTTCGTTTCAGTGCCAGAGTATTAATGTAGATGGCATTCACAGAGAATTTCTCTCTCTCCTCTCTTAAATTCTATTACAGCATGCTTTTTTAAAAGGAAAATCACACTCCTTCATTATTAGTTATGTTATTCAAAAATTAAACAACATCAGTCTTTTTAGTTGCAAATATGTGTATTGTTTATTAAATCGATTGTTATTTATTGGTAGTATTGTTAAAATTATTGTTAAAATGGCAGCTATTATTTACAGAACATGTTTTATAAAGTGGTGAGTTTATTTACAATATAAAGTCATTAATTATTGATATATTTAATTGTAGAGTATAATTACTCATTTAAATTCATTTTACAATATAAATTAATCTTGATGTATGACATACAAATTAAACTAATAGTATTGAGGTTATTAAGAGCAAGGTTAACTTTTAATAGATTTTGCCAATTTTACGTTACTGTTTTCTTGTATATTGATGTATTATTTATTTTATTTCAATTCAATATATTTTTAAGCTACTTGTACATCAAATTAACGCATTCATTGTTTAATATGTCTATTTAAGCTCGACGACAGGACAAATTGGAAACATTCTGAAACATCAACAAAAGTTAGGCAAGATAATGACAGCTGCCCTAAAATTACAGTTTCAATGTTACAATACTACAGCAACGTTATGGAAAAGCAATAATCAAGTATGAATCTTATAATATATTAATTGTGTCACATAATTTAAATTCAATGATTTCTTTTAATTAAATTATAATTTTCTACGTTCATTGACAGTAAAACTAATTACGTAGAAAATAAGCAATTTTAGCTTAATAATTTCCATTATGTTTTAGCAATTTAAAGTCATTAAAGATACTAAAGTAAAATTACAGAAAGTAGAAGTTTGGAAAAACATGACTTTAATGGAATTAGCAAAAAGTGCTAACAAAGATGTGAACGATATTATTGAAACTTTCTTTTACATGACTCGTGTTAGATTTAACCCAAATGATGAACTTGACGAAAGTGCAATTAATAGAGCTCTTAAAAATCTCGATCTTGCACCAATTTATGTAAGCAATCCTCATACAGTTAAATCATCAAAACAAAAGCGTAAAATTGATATTAAAAGGTATATTATTTTAGTTTTATACAGATTGTTATACTTTATTCCTTTATAAGAATAACATTTATTGCAAAAAATTCTCAGAGATTTGCCAAATCCATCAGCACTTGTTAAAAGAAGACCCATCGTAACTATAATGGGTCATGTTGATCATGGGAAAACCACTTTGTTAGATACTTTACGAAAAACACATGTAGTTTTGTCAGAATTTGGTGGCATCACTCAGCATATTGGTGCCTTCAAAGGTAATTTTATTTATGCATAATTAAAAAATGCAATTAAAATAGAATATCAATCGTTTATTTACATTGTTACTTCTTTTGAAATAATATAAATATTATAAATAATTTCATTCTGTGAAATTCTTATCTTATTCTTCTAGTTAAGTTGAATTCTAGTGAGATAACATTTTTGGATACACCAGGACACGCTGCATTCAGTGCAATGAGATCACGTGGAGCACATGTAACCGATATTGTTGTATTAGTAGTGGCTGCAGATGATGGCGTAATGGAACAAACAGTTGAAAGTATAAATATGGCAAAAAGCGCAAATGTTCCCATTATTGTAGCTATTAACAAAATTGATAAGCCTCAAGCAGATATTGTAAATATTTCAAATTACGATTAAACAGTAAATATATGAAAGTAATTATTTATACATAAATATACATATATATTTGAATGTATATATATTTTTAGGAGAGAACGCAAAATATGCTAGCACAAAATGGTATTCATTTGGAAGCTCTTGGCGGTGATGTACAAAGTGTAAATATTTCAGCTTTAAAAAACATGAATATTGATCATTTAATGGAGGCAATTAATGCACAAGCAGAAATTATGGATTTAAAAGGTGATCCAAAAGGCAAAGTGGAAGGTGTTATAATTGAATCATCTATGGATGTAGGAAGAGGCAAATTAGCGACTGTATTAATTAAACGGGGAACTATGAAACGTGGCACTTGTCTTGGTAGACGACATTTTAATATTTTGTAATTATATTCAAACAATTTAACTTTTAAAATCATTTTTTTCTGTTATTTTGTTCAATGTTTAAGATAATGTTAATATTAATCTTTATTAAGTTGATTTTACATATTTTATAATAATCTTTAACAGAATTAATTTAATAGAATCTGTTAATTATTATAATAATTAATTTTAGTAAGTGGCGAAGCTTGGGCTAAAGTAAGAGCAATGTTTGATCATTCGGGTGATGTTGTAAAAGAAGCGTCGTTATGCGATCCGGTTCAAGTAATTGGTTGGCGAGAATTGCCACATGCTGGCGACGAAGTATTAGAAGTTGATAATGAGAAAATGGCTCATATGGTGGTTGAACAGCGAAAGGACGAAGCAATTGAAAAATTATCAATAGAACAAAGTAAAGCTTCAGAAGAAAAGTTGCAGAAACATTTAGAAGTAAATTCATTGATATAATCCAACATTCAAAAAAACAGTTTGATTATAATTCGATTAGCATGATTAAAAATTATATTATTTTAACATTATTTTAGACTTATAAAAAAGAATTGGAATATAAGCGAAGTAAAGGATTATGTTTTATTAAAAAAAGGAAAGAAAAAGAAGTTGAACCCGATGATGGTATCAATAAAATAAATATCATAGTTAAAGCAGATGTAACAGGTTCAGTTGAAGCGATTCTTGATACTTTGGATACTTATTCCGACGATAAAAAATGTCGTCTTAGTGTTGTCCATTACGGAGTTGGACCAATTACCGAAACAGATATAGAATTAGCAGAAACATTTAATGGTACTTATTAATGAAATTGATATATTTATATTTTAAAAATGTTTCTGTTATTGATAATTTTATGAAATAATTATTAAAGAACGTTTAATTTCATTTCATTTCAGCCATTGTATATTGTTTTAACATAAAAGGTAGTAAAAATATAAAAAAAGAAATTTCCAACAAAATTCGAATACGACATTTTAACGTAATCTATAAACTGATCGACGATTTGAAGGAAGAAATTGTAAAGTTATTACCCACTGTTATTGTAGAAAAAGTCATTGGTAATTAACATTCGGTTTTAAAACTTTTAATTCGGTAAAACAAATTAAACAAAAATATTATTATTAATTATGATAAATTTTAATAGGCGAAGCTGATGTTTTGAAAGAATTTGAAATTAATGTAAAGAGAAAGAAAGTGAAAGTTGCAGGATGCGTATGCTCAAAAGGCGAACTGAAAAAAATGGCCGACTATAAAGTCATTCGAAATGACGAAGTTATTTACACAGGTTTGTTAATGAAGATTAAATCAAAAATGTTTGAAAAACTGCAGACAAAAAATATACATATAAAATAACCCTAAATTTAATTAAAAAATTGGATTAAACTAACATTTGAAATTTAGGTAAATTACAATCAATGAAACATGTAAAGGATGATGTGACTACCATTAAAGCGGGGATGGAATGTGGATTGATGTTTGATCAACCGCCAGTGTCATTCGAACATGGGGATAAAATAATTTGCTTTACGAAGCATGAGGAGCGTGCAAAACTTCGTTGGAATACAGGTTTTTAAACAAAAAATCTTGTCCTTTCATCTGTGATGTAATATGTAAATGTACATAAAATAAGACGAGACTTTTGCAGAAGGTTTGTAAGATATAAAATAAATTCATGAAATTTAAAAATTTGGTACAAATTTATTCATTGTTGTTCTGATGTTTAAACACAGTTCAGGGCATTTTTTAAATGCGTCGAGATCTCGAACGATTGGTAACAGTCGATATATAAACACTACTAGTCAGTCGAGTAAGAATCACAATCAAAAAAATTTCATTTAATCGAAGGAAGCCTAATTGATTTAAAAATAATTCTATTCAATCGAAAAAATAATTTCGTTAAATAGATCGCTATAAATACGTTGGTCAGAAATAGTTCAAATAAGAGTCGAAAGAGATTGAATAAAAGTCTTGTATAGATTTTTATCAAAAGTATTTTAACAATTTTCACAAATACAAACAATATATATACAAATTGATCATTCAACGCTATTATATATATACAAATAATTCATATGTACGAGTAATTTTTTTATACAATTGCAAATAAAAGTCCGAAGAACTGATTGAAATAAATATCGCACACTCATTCAAACGTAGATACTCGAATGAGATCGACGAGTTTCGTCGTTTGCGATACGCGGTGGACGGATTTGAAATCAACCTTCGGTAATATATATCCGTCGACAATTCATTATATGAAATATTGTCAGATTACAATTACAAAATGACGTTCATCTGTTTTGCATTAAACAAGTCTCTTTTTGTTTTCTTGTTCGAAATTACTCGTCTTACAACTTTTTCAAAACGAACAGTAGGCTTCGACGATTCGCTTTCGAATGTGACTTATCGTTCGGATAAAACCGTTTTTCTTCTTCTTTTCGGTTGCGCAAAGATAGACCGGTGGTTCGACTATTTCGGGCATCGTAATGTCGATGGGTTTTCGATCCACGTCCCGATTTGGCTGAATGTAAAATCCCAAACCGGAACACGGCACACGCATCGCCGGAACCACCACACGATGTCGCAGAGCTTGAAAAGTGCCTTTTGTCCAGTCTTGAATAATGTCGCCATTCATAATTATCACCGCACCGGGAAAATGGCCAACTCGCATCCAACGGTTTCCACGTAATGGAATCTCTAATCCACCCTCGCTGTCCTATAATTGACAAAAATTAATCAATTATTCAATTTTATTTATCTTTTACAAGCAAAGTAGCAATTTCTAAATTGTTTTGATATTTTAGCGAAAATAAATGATTGTGTAAGCATTTTTAGAATAAAACTTGTTTAGTATTCTTACTGGGATGAACAAAGTAAAGGTGCTGTAATCGGTATGTTCTTCACAACGCACATCTCCAGTGTTTAGCATTTGTTCTTTGGGACTGTAAAGAAGTCTTATTGTTGAGTCATTTTCAGATGTCATCAAATTTGTGTGCTTCGATGAAAAGAAATCGATTGGCAAATCCAGCGCTGTAGCAATGGCCTGAAATAATTACATTTACAATCAATTTTGCGGATTCATCTTTTTATAACTGCGTTCGTTGAGTAATTGACAAATAAACAAAAAGTCATTAGGTTGAGTTTATCGTTTATGGTGTAATCAAAAATTGTTATACCACGAAAAAATAAGAAAAGCATGCAGGAAGTGACGCTCACTTTAAATATGTAATTTGTGATCTGTTTCAAGTCTGCAGTCAATGCTTCAATTGCTGGACCAAATTCGGGTATATCATCGTCTGGCATCTTACTTTTATTTCCAGTCACGACGAAAGATTCTCGAAATTCATGGCACTTTTCTGCTTTTGTGAACCTTGAACATGCAACGATAAAAATTAAATTTAATTAATTTCATTTTTTATTTTTAAAATATTAATGAAAGTATATTATTAGAATGTGCAAGAATGTATTTACTTAAATTAAATTAAATATTATATTATAATAATTATATAAAATATGATTATGTCATATATTAATTCGATAAAAGCATTGAGCAATTAATTATATACCTATCGTATCCATGAAGAATGTATCCGTCACAAATACAATCCGATTTATCACATAAGTACTTCTCACGCGTTTCTCTCCGCATCATACCATACTCGTGCATGCAATTGAAAACGTCCGAGATCTGCAAAAAAAGAAGCAATTTTACACATTAATTTATTATTTTATTTTAACTTGGACATATTATTGTATTTATTATTCTGCTTATTTATGTGCTTTGAAGTTAGATAATATGAAGCTTGTAAAAAAAAATTGTTTTTATTTAATGTAACAAAAGTGCGCCATTTTTGTTCAATGAATCTTGATCAATTACAATGATACTTGGTTATATCGATTTTTATTTTGAACCGAATATCTTCTGATCAATGAATCCAAGAAAGAAAGATGAGGTCATTCTCCTTTACATAACTATTTCTAAAGGAAAAATAGTTGATAAATACTTTTGTGCTATTAAATTGTTATTGTTTCAAATTTACTATTAGATTACTAAATTAAAAACTTTATTTTTAAACATTTCAATAAATAATTCAAAACGAAAGTTGCTTTAATTCTTATGAAAAAAATGAAATAAATTTAATTGCAATTGTAATTAAACTAAAAGATGCTTTTTTATTTTTTACAAAATAGAAATCCAATCTTATATATTCAGTTAGAAAGTGTGTTATTTTTTTATTTTCGTGTATATGGTTTTTTACAAATTTAAATTAATACATAATAATTAAGATGAAAAAAGCATTAACATTAAAAGTTAATTTAACGTTGATGTTCTTGCACCAACATATAACTACGTATTTTAAAAACAATTGCGCATTTATATTGTAATCTTGGGATAATGTGCAGTTATTGTAGATGCAAAGATTGAGTATTCTTGAACGTGTAATCTAGATATGTCAAGGTATTAAAGTAACATTATTACCGTACCTCGGAACAAGGTAAAGGGACTAAGGTCACGCGGCAATTATATACCAATGTATCCTTAAACATCTCATCATTTTATTTCAACAAATAATTTTTATCGTAAATGTAACATTTACTTCAATTTTTTATTCAAATCATTTTTTAATTTCTGTAATACGCACTTCATACTATAAATTCGTTACTTTTTGTTTTTATTTAATTTTTATTTTTCAAAGTCATGCCTATTGTACGTATATGTATATAATTATGTAATTTTATAAAATCGAAAAATTATATGACTTCCGTTCCAGAAGATATGTAAGTGTAAACATTAATTATGCGTTTAAATCAAAATTACACATCATGTGAAAAATGATAGTAAAAATAACAATCGCGAATGAATCATATGAAGAACTATAGTCAATATGCTTACATAAAGTATGTAATAATTGTAATGTGAACAACAGTGAATAACATAAAATTAATATGTCTATAATTACAAACATATTTTCATTAAACTACAGTTTGAATGTTTTATTAATGCAATGAAGCAAACATTTATTTTAGTTTGCACGAAAAGGAAAAGCAATAACAAGTAGCTTTTCACTTCAGCTAAAAAGCCATAAAAGAGTTGAAAGTGTGAGTATAATAGGCGTAAAAATGATTAAGTCAGTGATAGAAACAGACTTGATTATTGGAAAATGAGACAAGAAAGGAAATAGAACGCGATCGAGAAACAATGATTTTGTTTGAGATGAACGTAATAATAGGGAAAAATTGTGTTATTGGCTTGAGAATTCGAAACTCATGTTGTCGTTTGAACACATAAATATTGGCGAAATCTCTGGAATAAGTTTCACCGTCGCTTTCAAACGGACTTGTGCATACATACGGGTTTAAAGACACTTGCGGGAGTAGAAAATGACAACTTACAATTATGTATAAGCATTTATATCATATTACTGTCATTAAATATAATACATTGTATATAATATATAATATATCATTGGAAAAAAATAAATTTCTAATTCAACATGGTAGATTATGCTAGATTTTGCGAAAGACATAAAATAAACATATTTTTTAAAAACACAAAATAAACATATTTTTTTCGTTGCAATGTTTATATAGCATTGTCTTTGTCAAAGTTAATCTATTGTTGCCTACCATGCTAATTCAACATAATCTTTTTTCCAATGACTGTTCGATTTAAATATACTGTAAAATATTACTTGAATCAAGTAAAATATATTCAATTCAAAGAAGCATTTTTAAATATAATATAAGTCTATTATATTATATTAAATATACTTCTGATTCGCTGTAAGCGTTTGGGTAGCATCTACGAATTTTTCTATATTCCATAAAAGAATCTAAAAATACCTTGTCGTATGAAACGCCATGATTAACAAGCATACAGATTCCCTTTTCATACAAGGCCCGCACTATTTTGATGCCGTGTTGTTTTAAAATGAGATTGCGAGGGATTTTGTAAAGACCTGAAAAAGGAAAATAAAATAATATCAAAATTATGCTTTTAAATAAATTTTACTTTTATACTATATTTTTATATTATAATATTGCAAATTCATTTAAATTCAAGATTATCATTTTTTATAACACAAATATTTTTTTTTCTTATATCTTTTTTCGAATAAATCTGATCTTATATCAGCGCAGGAAATTGATAACAAAATATTTTTAAGATAAATTTGTATCGAGTTGAGAGGAAATGCTTATGAATACACAATTTTGTGTTGTACATATTAAAGGCAGAACTACCATGAAACGACTTTTCTTAGGATTTATTTAAAAAAAAATATATGTTTTAATTTATGTATTTTACTTCAATACCAAAAATTTGCTCTGCCCTTTACTTATAAAGATACCCATTTACTTATGGAGATATTAATTGCCAAAGATAAGTCATTTAACACTAGAAATATAGACAAATGTACCGCAATCAATGCTTTTTTATTAATATATTAATTCCTATTCTTAGAATTTTGATAAAAAACTAGTATGTCATTATGTTGAACATACATTTTCCAATGATATCGGAATAATTATTCTACTGTCTAGTTTTTGAAGTAAATGCACTTAAAATGTTGAATCCATGCTATTTTGACTGTAAATGGTAAAAAAAGGTACACATATATTTTTTTAAATTTTAGTTAAATGAATAAAAATATATTAAAAAATGTAGATTTTAATTAAGAAGTTGTATATTACAGTTTTTAATATTAGTTTGAAATAATTTTTGTTTTGTTTTTGATTGTTTATTTATTAAGAAAAGAATATTAGTTAATAATGGGAATTTGAATAACAGAAGATTAGCAATGTATATCGACGAATTGAACTGAGCAAGGGGGGCTATTGAGTGCAATGAACGCATCGTTGACACGCGTTGCTCGCGGAACCCGCAAGGTATGCGTATTTGTACAAGACTATGAGTGTTCAACATTTTGATGCAACGCTCCACTTTCATTCTAAATATATAAGCAACTCGATGAAACGCTCTTATCTTTTCTTTTCACTTCCCTTATCAAAATATACATCTTAATATGCAGAAGTATTACCGACTATATCAAAAATATCGTCCAACACTTTTTATATATAAAACCAACTTGTTTTATAATCATCAAAGTGTTAAATCTCAATTATTCCAATTTACGTGAAATCGACTTAATATTATAATCATATTAATTTTTCCACATTTTACGAAACAAAAAAAGTGTTTCATTTAAATTCATCCACTTCTAATTTAACATCGCAAAATTATATGGCATTTATTAATCAATAATGTATTGATTATTTGAATTTGCGATTAAATTTCAATTAATAAACGAAGAATGAAAAAAGAGATTTGAATTTCTTGTCACAAATCGATCGCGGAAGGATTTGCGCGTTATGTTAGCGAATTTCTTACTACTTAATTATTATTTTTTGTTCTCATCCAACACACCGTTGTACCAATCAAAGCGGTATATTTGTATTATATGCACACCTTGAGCTGAGTAATCATCATTTTTCAAATTGCTTGAAACAAAGCAGGTCGTAATTAACATATTAAGATTATCCTTTATCACTGTAAAGTTTGTATTCATTTTCTTTTAATTTTGACGTTAATTGTAATCTTAATATTAACATTTCATTTTATTTCTTGTATTTTAATAAAAATTGCAATCCAATGTTTGAAAAGAAATTCCAATCTGTCCGGCACGAATCGTCAAGTTACGTAGACGTTGAAATTTAGAAGTCGCGTTTATTTTTGGCGCCAGACTAGGTTCCAGAGTTTTGTCTTTCTATTCTATTCTTAATGATTCGCGCTTTTCTTGTCTTGGTAATGATAAATGTCACGAATACGAACAAAATGACACGTTACTGCGATTGATTGTTTAAATATGAATAGTCTACTTATCGCATAATAACAGAGTATTAATTACATTGATGCCTTCCGTAAATGCAATATTAACTTGCAGCTTTATCTGCTAACATTATATTTTGCATGCTATTGTATAAATATTTAACTTTTCTTGGTTTTCAGTTTTATTTTACACAATTATTTTTTATTCATATTTTGTATTAAAAATACGAAAAAAAATTATGAATAAATATTTGTATTCGAATATTAAATGCACAATATTTGAAAGTGTTTGAAAGAAATACATTTTGAAATAAAAATTTGAGAGAAAAAACAATACTTTGTTGTTTTGTTTTTATGTTCCAAGTAAGCATTATCACTGGCGCCATTAAAAACGTTAAACATATCGGATCGTATTTGATTTCATATACTTCGAATGAATGATGACAATTCTACAAATAATACTTTAAACTGTAATTAATTGTCATTTCTTTTTCTCGAGGAAATAAAATACAAACATAATATTTTCTTTCATGTTACAAATTGTTTTACACTTAAATTAACAAGTTTTTATGTATTCAATTTTGTGTATTTCTGAGAAATAACAAAAATATAACATTTCGATTAGTAAAAGATGAAATATAGGTTGAAAAACATTGACAGGGTGTCTAGCAAAAAAATTTTTTTTAATTCCCGGACAATTCCCGGTTTTTCCCGGGTATTAAAAAAATTTCCCGGATAATAAAGGCCACTATAAACTATTTTAAATGACACATATAGTTTAAATAATTAATTTTTTTAAATTGAAATTAGATTTTCATTATATAATATATAATATTAATTTTTTGAAGCATAAAATTACAATAAATTAAACAGTACATA
>JABFPJ010003778.1:0-15241 GCA_022817425.1 Gryon sp. ZL-2020
GAGGTCGGGCCGTAACTCGGGCTTTTGTCGTAACTTCAAAGAACTTCCAGAAATCTCATAAATTTCATCAACAAATGGTATCAATACTTCCAAACATTCCGCACGATTCAAGCGGGAAAATATTTTTTCAAAATATAACAATTTAAAGTAATACGAGACAAAAGCCCGAAAAAAGCCCGACTTTAGACCTGCACATGCCTAGTTATTAGCCATATAATGTCATGCATTTTTATGGGTTTTAATTTTATAATTAATTAAGTTTAAAATAGATTTTAATATTATTTGTTTATCTAATAAATGCTTATGGCGATAGAACGTACTTAATAATTTAAATTAAAATGAAATCAATTTTTTAAACATCAAATTAATACTAATACAAAGTAGAAGGGTTTATAATCTAATCTTATCACTAAAATTCTACTTAATACACAATTTTAATGCACATTCACCAAATTGTTTATAATGATATATATTTATTACTGCAACAACTAGTTTATTTGTATTTAAATAGTGATACAACAATATATTCGATTAAATTATACTATAACAATAAACGATAAACAAACGAAAATTAGCTAATTGTTAATCTAGTCAAATAAATATTTAACCGTAAAATTCTTAAATTATATTTGCACAGTCTTAGTTTTTAACCATTTTTACAGCATTTTAATATATTTTATTGAATGTATTGTATTACTAATAGTAATATAGTCTTATGATTTTTATTATATATACATACAATTTTAAATAGCAGTAATAAATTAATAAATGTCACATTACACGACAATTACCAGTTTTTACTCATTGTTTTCTCTTTAAATTTAGCGACATCTCCTCCAGTCAGAAAGACGAATGGTTTGTGTAGGTATGTATCATTTTTATATATACTGTTTCTTGGAACCACTATAAAGACAAACGTTCTGATTGCAATGCCTTTTAAGCTTTTTTAAAACGCTGTAAAGTGTTTTTTCTAAGAAAACTTGTAAACAAACATTAAAAACATTTGCAAACGTTCTGTATAAAGAACGTTTAATTCTTGAATAAAGTTTAAAAAATAGAAGTTATACAGTGATATTAATTATTTATTAATGTATGTACAATCGTAATTTTTGTACTAAAGGGAAAAAGAGAAGTTCTTTTAAATCCACCAATTAACCATTTATTTGTTAAGTAAAAAAGTTAAATAAATGATTTTTAAAGTGCTCTAAAATCGTCGAATTTAGTACGATATATTACACGCGCATATGCAACCAACATAATCAAACGCCTATACATTTTTTCTGCACATTCAAATAACACATATGCAATGTGAATGGAATCAAGTCACTCAAAATATTTAGTTAAAAAGCTCTCGATGAAATATTTTAACATTCGTAAGTAGACTTTATTGAGAACAAAAGATAAGGAAAATAATTTATAACATTTAACAATCCTTTAAATTGTTTATCGTGTATATTGTGTGGATATAAAACTGTGTCTTGGAAAAAATATTCTATTGATTAGTTTTATCTTGACATATGCATGCTCACAAAGTAAATATTTCTCATATTCATTATTTTATCATAATTAAACAAACTTTAAAAAATAAAAATTTATCCAGATTAATATGTCATGTAAATACCGAAAGCGAATAATACAAGTAAGGAGGTTAACTCTTGAGGTACGGGGGAGGGAATTACTTTATTTTTATAATGCGTCTTAAATACCCTTAAAAACACTTTTTTCTTTATAAATTATTTTTTACCACAAAATATTATTTAATAAATTATAAAATGTTATTTTAAAATATGAAGACGATTCATTTATTAGAATATTTTTTGATAAAAGTGTAATTAAATTAAATGTTAAAATTAATGTACGCATCTGTATAAATTAAAATAGAAATAGATTTTCGTATTCAATACTAACAGAGTACTACTTTAAGTGGTGAATTATGTAACTGCATTATTAAAGAACCAGAATTAAATTACAACAATTAATAATATTTACTATTTTCTCATTATATTTAGTTTAAAATTCGAAGGAACTTTAGAAGGAAATATATTTTCGTTACTCATAGCCATGAAAACCACACTTTTCACTCATAGGAGGAAATCGAAAAGTGCTATTTTTCCTTCCCTCGTAACAAAAAATATCGTTCATAACATGGGACACAAACAGAAATCCCTTCCTCGTGCGATTACAAACCTCGTCTTCGGCTCAGATTGTAAATTTCGCACAAGGTAGCGAATTTCTGTTTTTGTCTCCCTTGATATGAAATATACTATTTATAGAATTCAGAAAGGTTACCATATTACATTCAATGTCCTGCTTACACATTTTTTTCGACCCTTAAATAATTAAGTTATACTTATTTAGAGTAATTTCTGTATCGCGTGTTATTGGATGAATTTTAACTTTGCTTATTTTAAGCACCTTTAATCTGCATCTAAAAAGGTTATGGTTGGCACAAAAAAGACATTTTTAAAATATTATTTGATTAAATTCGATTCTCTTTCATCCCTTTAGTTCAGTAGCGAGGCTAAGAACATATTGTGTAACGTATCAACGGATATAAATCATCCATAAAAACTGCATAATATAGCTAAAGAAACAGAAAGTTTTAGTATACAAATTTCATATTTAATATTAATCGCATTTTTTAAAAGTAATCGCATTTAAAAAATGCGATTACTTTTCTTATTATTATTTACCATATTATGCAGAATCATTTTTCCAAAATTTAAATTAAACTAATTGATAACCAATACTTCTTCTAATACTAACCAATAATTCTTCTAATACTATCTAATAATATTATTAGATAGTATTAGATAAATAATAAATTATTATTAAAATTAATTTTCAGAACTAATAAAATATCACCTTGATTTGCAGAGGTAGACCTGGACCAAAGTCCGCAGGGTGTGATGTAGCGGTGGTGCCCACACCGCCCGTATAATCGTCGGGGCGACGTTCAACGTCGGTCTGCCACTGAAATCGTCGCGTGTATTAACAGCATTGAAAACCCAAGCGTGTACCGGTGATAAGCCATCACGCCATTTGCCATGGTCTCGCAGCCCTCTCTCCCTCTTCTTCATCCCTCATCTCACTTTTTACCCTTTCTAGCTTCTAGCTGGCCCTATCCAATCCCCTTTTTCACAAAATCGAACTTGATGCTAATGTTCAAACGACGAAAGCGGAAGCCGTTATACAAAGCACGCACAAAGAACGCACGTGCCGTCCGTCTACGCGCTGACGTATACCACTTTCGTCACTGATAACATTTAAGGGGAACACGACTTGCTGCACGACAATTTCAATTGGAGTTCCTTCTATCACTGCGAAATCTCCTTGTAATTCTTTGTATACATATACACGTGGACATTTTATACAAGGTATTTACAAAAAAAACACAGAAATGATAAAAAATACAAGTTCATTTGATTTGTGACTGATGTTATACAAAAGTTTTTACAGAAAAGGATGCAATATAAATTGCTGTTTGGATTAAAATAATTAATTGTCAATCTTTCATTTGTCTACTTAATTTGTATACATAAAAACGTAAGATATGTAAATAAAATTTCATTTTACCCCTACGGACGAAGATATATCCAAAATTATATAGACTGGACTTATTGGCGCTTTTATATATATTAGATATATAATCGCCTATATTTTGTCTATATTTTCAAGTTCAAATACTTTGATATATATCTTGGATATATATGAAATATAGATTTTATATCTTGTATATATATTTGGATATATTTTCGTCCGTAAGGGTATAGAAGAACGGAATTAAAAATAGAGATAATAATATGAAATGATCTTTTTATGATACAATTATTGCATTTATTCTGGCACTTGATTAATTTATAACAAGAGAATTAAAGCAACAGTTTTTATTGCAACTTTTTTATATAAAAATGATCGCAAAACATACTTTAACGCAATTAAGGGTGCTAATGCAATTGGATACGGTTGAAAAAATGATGGTAAAAGCCGGTTATACGTATTTATATAAATATTTACATGTGACTTTATATGAATGAGAGAGAAATAAAGACACCTGATATGTTTGTATATACAATTATGTAAACTTTAACTTAAAAGTCTGGTTTTTTAACTTATACATGAAAAAAAGGCAACAAAGTAAGATGAAAAATAGAATATTCTTGTGTTTGAAATTCAATTTTTCATGTGAGTTATTTGAATAAAATAATACGCGACGGTTTTAGTTTGACATTTTGTAAATTCGTCGCAAAAACAAAGAAACGAAAGAAATGATATTATTAAAACTTATGATATTAATTCTATACATATTTAGTGTAGAAATTATTATTAACGAAAAATTTCTTTGCAATAGTATTATCAGTATTATTCTTAATTATTTTAATGCTCATTATTTCACATTATATTTTTACTAAAATTTCAATTATTCTCGAATCTCTTAATGTTTACATTTCTTATTTTTTGCGAACTTTTCATTTTTGATATCTCGCTTTTAATTTTGTATAAGCTCGAAAATAATAATCTAAAGCTTGAAAATATAAAAATTATTCAAAGTAAGTAATTAAAGACAAAGTATGTCTACCAATGACAGAAAAATATTTTGTGGTAAAAATAAATTCATTATTTTTTATTTTTAATGGATTTATTTATTAGTAATTTAAATAATATTTGAAACATAAGAAATAATACAATAATTGTATTAATATTTTACCCTTACTTTTAAATTTAAATTACATAATAATATTACATTTTTAACATGTATTTTCTTTGTTAATGAGGATATTTTACATGTTCTTATTTGTTCTGAACAATATTTTTATGTTAACTTCTATTTTTTTGAGAATTCAAAATTAGTAACATAATTGATAACTTTACGATAAACAAGTAATAGTTTTCCAAAATTTAGAAATTTTAGATTCCCACGAAAATGTGTTAGACATTGATAATGATATTTCAGAATGGAATAGCAAATAATACATAGCATAAGACATATGCAGGGCAAGCATATCACATGACAGTATGTTGTGATTTTCACATGCCGAAATCATATATTATATAAGAAACATATGTAGAGGTTATATGCTACGTGTTATAATGTTTTTCCATTCTAATGTTTTTGATTTTCCCAGTCAAATATTTACGGTTTTTCTTACACTGTTATAATAGTAAACACTTATGTGAAAAAGCCAAACACGTGAGGTAAATAATTCTACTTGAATTTTAAGAGAAGAATGAATACATCATATTACATTTCAATATAACAGAACAAAGTAAAATAAGAATTTTGAAATGTTTTAACTAAAGTGAAATTTTCTGAATAAAAGAATACATTATAATCAATTATTCAGCACTGAAGTTGATTTTTCTACGTGTAATATCAAGAGACTATATTATACAATTTAATCTCTAATTATCAACACACAAAATTATCCAATTACGATTATCTTAGTGGAAGAGCGTTGGAATGATAATTTATCAGAACATAATTGAATTTAAGAATAATTAACAATTTTTTATTTTACGAAAAAAAGGATTTTATACAATTTTTGATCATTTTAAACATGACACTAAAAATTATACACTATAGCTAATTTTAATTTTTTATGTACATATTTATTTGTGTTTATATACTTTAGTTTTTATTTTAAGAAAAGTATTTTATAAAAACACGTTTGTAAAAATAATTGCCATAGTAAACTTGTGAAACTTTTATTTAAAGATAAAACACAAAATGTGTATTTAAAAAATGTGTGTTTGAAGATGTAAATACGAGACTTTTGTAAACATCATTTTGTGTTTTTTTGCTTAAGAAAATGTATTTTAATTAAAAAACACATGCAAAACTTGTATACAACACTAAATTTTGCAATGAGTATTGTTATACAAATTTGTAATAAATATTTCAAAACTCCGACTTCATACTACCGTGATTTGCTGGAATGAGTGTGTTTGTCAAATAAGTGTATTTAACTTTAAAAGTTCAGCTTTAAGACATCTCCATAAAGAAAATAAATTCAATAAAATGACAAGTAGAAAATTACGAGTTGCGTGCCGTACATTAATGTTCACATTTACATCAAACGGCCGTCACGACGATTTGACTAATTTTATATAATTATTGTACAAATACAAAAAAAATTGTTGTATACTACAATTTTGTACTATATAATTGTTGGCAACAATTTTTCATACTTTTGCGCGTCTTAATTTGAGATAAACTTATAACTTAAAAACTTATCTCTGCCCCATGATATTTCAGAAAGTATGTCTCGAAATTATACATTTTTAAAATGATTAACAATTTTATACAATGAAGAACAACAATATTAACTAGTCATTATATGTTTAGAAACAGTATTTAAGTACATAATTATTGTTTATATAATAAACACCAAGAAAACAATAAACATAGATGTAAACATGAACATATTCGAATTATGAATTATTTGATCTGATATATGTTTCCGTATGTACATTATCTGAGTTGGAGAATTTGTAGCAAATCAAAATTAGCCAATTGAATGCAATTACAGTTAGCAATAACTAAAAGGAGATGAGATATTCATTAATGCAATGTGAATGTGCTTGAGATTATAAAAATAGGATTGAATTTGAGCGCACGAATGTTTTACGTAAAGTATGTGCTTAGGAAAAAAGGTCTTATTGTTGAAACTATGGATTTGTAAGTATATAGATAAGAATTCTGGAACCTACAGACATGTTGGTCCCAGACACGGATGCTAGCTCCAAAACTGCCATGAAGTGGAATAATCGAAATAAAGAATGACAATGTTTTTTTTCCTTTTTGAAAAATCATTATGAAAACATATAATTACAAACTTATAAGCTTATTTAAAATGACTTTCTGAATAACTATAAAATAACTTTGTAAAGAAAATTAAGTTTTTAATGTATTTGATAAAAAAACATTCAAAAAGAACGATGAACATTCTATATAACAATTTTGAATATATTTAATAATATAATTCATATTATGAAATGTATTCATATTATATGACGCATAAGTATTAACACATAAACGTCCAATATAAAATTTTTTTTCAATATATGAATAATAAATAAACTATTTACTTAAAAATAAGAATGTAAATGGGAAAATATCTATACTTTTTACTATTTTTTCGTACTTGTGAATAAAACAAAAATTATTATTTTTCTTTACAAATCTTAAATAAAATTATTTATCTACGTTACATTAACTTCATTAAAAATATATCATTAATTAAAAATTGTTCATATATTAAAAAAAATATTTTTATAAGTGATTAATGTTTCTGAGTATCAAATATAAATTGATTATTTCAATATAATTGAATAAAATTGTTTGGTTACCGGTATAGTTGTAGAGTTTCCGCAAGATATAATTATAAAGAATCAGATTGGTTTGACAGTGATAAACTAAATAATTTTCAATTATTTGGTTAAAAGATAGCATAGTATTAGAAATCAAATTTATAATTTAATTGCATAATAATATTTTCCTAATATAATTTCAAGACAAAAATATTTTCATTTGACTTTCTTTTACGAATCATACATTAATTATGAAATGTTTAAGTATATTTCATTTTATCTCAATATTAAAAAAAAAATATTCACTTAAAGTTATGAAAACAAAACTTAGAGTCTAATTTAGTAATTTAAGAGTATATGTAAGAAATAGTGGTATGAAATGTGTATGTGATGTAAAATGGATAATTGCTGATGCATAGAATCATGTTCATGTTACAAGGAAGTTTGTGCTTGGTAGCATTATTTGTACAAAAATGATATTGCAAAACTGACAAAATTACTTTAGTAAAATCATTTTGTGGTAAATAGTTTTAGAAATTTTGTTTTTTTGCAAAATTTCGTTTTTCTTTTTTAAGACATGATTTTATAATAAAAAAAAGTATAATTAAAAAATGTATTGTTATTAAAACTTTATACTTTTACTGCATTCACTTAAATCTAAATTCTTTGTAACTTGTCAACATTTGATTTTATCATAATGAAGTACAACGTGAAATAAACAATAATTAAATTAATATTGTAAAATGCTGTTGCATGCTGGTGATATGGAGACATTATTGTATACTTGAAAGTATTGTTGCTAGTAATTATCGATATTATATGCATACAATAACATAATTAAGTATAAAGTATGTATTATGAAATTACTTACACAAGGACTTATTTCTACAATTATACAAAACAAACATACAATTTACATGAAAAATTATCATACGATAATTATTGAACCGTTTAAAGATTTATTGGAAATTTTACACAGTCATATGAAGTGTAGTTGTCATCATTTTTGTTATGAAAAGTGCTTTAAATTTCAGAAATGTTTCTTGAAAGTTATTTAAAAGAATGTCAATTTTAATAACATAATACAAAAATATACTTAAAACACATTTTAACCAGCATTTACACAAACATAAAATTGATTATGAAAATATATATTTAGTAAATAAAATATTAGTTAAACACAAATTAATTAACTAATTTTAAACGTAATTCCATACATTGTAAAAATAAGACTGGTGTTAATATGTGACTACACAAAAAACTAACGTGTACATTTTCCACTAATGAAAATGTATTTCATTTACATTTTCATTCATATATATGAGATAAGTGTAAAGTCTGTATTACACCGTAATTCTATAAGCACCATTTTGGATGATTGTTACAAATTAAAATTACATGTGAAAGTCGTCTTTAACTTGTTTTTATACATTTTCAATGGCATTATATACCTTTTAGAATTAACAAATATTGAAAATGACAATAAACATTATACTTATATTAAAATAGTTTCAAAAATACATCAAATTCAAATAATTGCTAAGGGATATCTAAAATGGTGCCATTATGAATTGGAACATTTTATATTTTCAAAAATAGGATACAATTTTTTACTATTTTTTATTGATTCAAAAATAAAACTCTTTAACAATTTAGTAAGTGAATACTACAATATTTATTCTATTTATTTTCTATATTTTAAGTAGATTTATTTGACTTTACATACTATAAGTATGCAAGTAAATGTAAAATAAAGCCTCGCATCTCGCAGAGTACACGACAGTCATGCAATTTGTGTGACAGGATTATTATATTAACATGCAAAATTAAATGAATACAACCTAATACTTCATAATTTAATTCTTTTGATTTCTTATTATATTATCATATCTAACAAAATATCTACTTTTTATTTGTTCGTTTTATTTGTCAAATAAAAATTAGATTTTTATATTTGTTATTTTTAATTTATCCATTACATTTTATACATTTTCTATATAAAACTTTTTCACAAATAGATTACTTATGTGGAATAGTTAACTTAGCTTTTTCTTAAATCATTTTTTAACATTTTATACGAAGAAACTAAAAGTGATTGTAATTTTTTAAATAAAGAAGATACCCAAAAAACGTTTTACAGAATGAATGAAAAATAAAACCAATGCATAAAAGATATATCAAAAAAGTCTAGAATAAAAAGAGACGAAATATCACAATAATATCGTGCTAAGTAGGTCCAAATGTATGTGCAAATTGAAAAAAAGCATTGAGAGTAAGAGGTTTGAACTAAAGCAAAAAATCACATTCGAGTGCTACATAGAAAACACGAAATGGTATTCTGCAAGAGTTGATAAAAAAATTATAACGATTAAAGCAAGTTACATAGAATTATTGTTCTTATTATTATGTGCGCGTTGTTGAAACGCGAGACTGATCGTAAATTTTAACATATATTATATATAAATATATATTATATATATATTTCTTGCGACAAATGACGTATTAGAGAAAATTCGTGTATTAGAGAGCTCTAGTAATATAAGACAAATGCGATGTGGTTTTATGAAATTATATATTGGAGACACTATTGTGTCTCTCATATGAGAGGTATGCAATGAAAACCAAATCAGACAAATAATGCTATTGATTTTATAGCAATATGATTTTTTATTTTTGTCTGAAAATGAAACATTATTCAATTGACAACATTTAATAATGTAGAATAGAGTTTGTAATATGTTAATAATACATTTAAAAAATGAAATAACACTTTTTAATAAAAATGACTTGGATAGTAATGCATTTTTAAATCACAACCTATGAAAAAATAAATGAAATGTTATTAGATTGAAACTGTAACATACAATAAAACATCTCTGTTTTTTATATTCAATTATTTATATACCAATAACAGGATTGCATATTAAATCTAATTATTGCATATTTTAATTTTGACATAGATATGATATTTGCAAGACATTGAAATATTCTGAATTATAAATGGTATTCATGCCACTCTTTGCATCATTTAAGAAAAGCTTATAAATGTTATATACGTAAAATTACTGTAAATGTTATACAAACTTTCAACGAATGTAAATTTTCATATATAGAGCATAATGCATATAAATGGAAAGAAACTAATATACATATGTATACCATAGAAATATATTATCGCACAATACAAGAATATCATATCTATGTTTATGATTAACCTGTAAGTTTAATTTGTAAAATTTATTACTATTATTAACACAAATGTCTTGTTACGCAATATACAATATTCTGAAATATTTTTTCATAGGTTTAAAATGAGAATAAAGAAATAAAAGATAAATCTAAAAAATCGATATAAACTACAAACCACTTTCGATTGTCCCAAAACTACTATGTTTGACAAAACGAAAAAAAAAACTATCGATTGTCTTATAACAATCGATATAGTTGAATATAAGTTTTATTACTAAACTAAAATTTTGTTTTATCTATCAAACTTTGTCGATTAAAGCACATTAAATGAAAATTTAGGTGTTGTAATCGAATGACATTTTGATTGCAACAAGTAAATAAATTATTTGTAATTGTTTCTAGAAATAGCTTTACGTGTTCAAAAAAGGCATCCACATTTTGTGTAGCTTCCTTTATAACTTTGTAATACAATATTTTTTAATGAATTACGTGCCATCCGAAATATAATAAAAACTTTGAACACTAATCTAACATAATTTACAATCTCAAAAACATTCTACGTGTCGTAATGTCGCAAGTATGCGAACCATCACTGCATTTCTACTCTTGTATGAATCTTTTTCTACATAATTTACAATTTGTATGCCACCTATGTATTTTGAACAGACAAAGAAAATGAATTAATTTAATTACATTAAACATGAAAGCTTTTTACAAAATATGTACATTTATATTAACAATATTTTGATTTAATTTAAATTTTGCATTAGGTCACTCAAAGAAAGACTTTAATATAAATAAATACTGTACATTAACACTAATATGCAAGACAATTTTATTTAAGTTATTACAGATGTAGTTACTTTTAAACTAATAGATAATATTATTAATATTATTATTATTAATAATTTTTACTATACTATAAAACAAAAATTTGTATAATATTATTAATTTAAAAGTAGTACATTAATTAATAATATAAACGAAATACACATACAGTATAATAATTTGGTCTGATTTTGCACTATTTATATTGGAATACAAGTTCCGGTCTCCTGGGTTAAATTAATAATACAGCGTATGAATCAAATACAAATTTACAATTAAACAATTGACACCTTAAATTATCTTTCAAATCATTCTTATATTTTTTTTAATTTTAATTATATATTATGAGAAAATATTGTTAAATACAACACACACATTTTTACTTTTTATATACCATTTCGAATGAATAACATCGACAAAACTAAACTTATATTATTACGTTTTATATTTGAGATATTTAAGTATTTTAAACTGGAAATGCTTTAAATATAAGTAAAACATTTGTTTAAAATTTTTATTTAAAAAGTTACCCAATCTATTAAAAGTTCATTTTATATTTCCTTTCGAAAGTAACAAAAAGTACATATCCAGAAGCGTGTAAAATAAAAGTTTCCAATGTAATTAGAAATCCATTAAAATGTATAAAAATGCAAATCATAGCAAATATACTATCAATATATCATATTTCATATCATCTGAGATACAATTGTCTCTCAATCATCACAAAAAGTATTTGAACGACTGAACTTTCTATATGAAAAATTTTAAATAACCTCCCACTCTTTCTTCCCCAAAATTATGTAAATTAAAAATAAACTCTTTACATTTGTAACATTAAAAAGAAGTAACACGTTTCATGAATTACGTCTTTTTGAAAATGCCAACAAAAATCTCTAAAATTTGTACTTCAATTATACGATATAATTTAGCGCATGAAAGTAATTAATAATGCTTTTTCATGTATATAATTTGTTATGCAAAAGAATACAAATTTTGGAATGATCGTTTATACTTAATCTTAATATCCAAATCACAAAACAAAATCAATGCACAAACCTATCTAAAGTTAAGTAATAAAATTTATACAATTTTGCATACAGTTTTTACTTTAAAATTACATGTGGTCGATATTTTATAACTCTGTATACCATGTGAATACGTTTAATTGATGATAAATTTATAAGAATAACAACAAAATTGTGAATTAATCATGCAGTTTATAATACCGCTAGTCTTCTGCGAGAAATGTACGCGTAATGTGTGACGATTCAGTGGCGATACAAGATTATAGAAATTGTGCAAAATTTTGTGAAAAACAAACCTAACGAAAAAGTTTTTTTTTTTGCAATCTTGTAGAAGAAAGTACTTGCGAGAAATATTCGATTGAAACAATCGATTGAAAAAAAGAGCATAATGTCGAATTAAATGAAGCATTCAAATTTTATTCGCATTTGTATATTAATTAGTTGAATTTAATTAATAGGTAGAGTAAAGTAGAACATTAAAATTTGGTAGAGTTCAGATTGAAAATTACTTTTTCATACCTCAGTGCCGCAATTAATCATGTGTGATGTGAGGTTGAGAAAGTAACTACCATAATACCTAATGGAATCGTTTAAATTTTGATTAAGATTAAATTTAAAGAAAATGACATCTGAACTTTATCTTACATTAATTTAAAAACATGCATGTTTTTAAAACTTATTTCTTAACGAGAATTGTAGTCTATTACTATTACTGTGACATTTTAGTAAATTTTTAAGTATTTTAGACCGTATTCTAATACCAAATAATTTAACCCTTTTGATGAACAATAATAAACCAAATAATAAATAAATGTATAAATGAATGCATACACATTTTTATATTGAAAGGGTCTAATTATTTATTATTAAAGTATTGAAGAAATTAAATCTATAACAGACATTATAAATCTATAATATATTGCTTTTTTAAAACTTTGCTATTTAAAAAGTACTAGAGTTTATGTTCCGGCTAAATTTTAAAAGAAATTAAAATTTATAGATAAAAAATTATATTATTTAAGTGTTAATCAAAGCAAAATGCAAGCTTAGTTAAAATTGAATTATGCAATATTTTAAGCCTGTAAATATGTTTGCCTAAAATTGAATTAAGGTGAATACCTTAATAAATTTATGAAAAGGCACTAATAATATATTTTATAAGAATTAAGCTTTTCCATGATTTTATTCATAGTAAAACATATTACTCGAAACTGAAATTTTAAATATGATATTTTCTCTTCAAATGCGTATTTATTTAATAGCTAAAGAATGAAGTGCTGAACACAACTGATTATGTGCAACTAATAATGTATATTTCCTTATTACAAATAAATATCACATGTAATATAAAAACTAGTACTTCTTTTGCGTTAGTTTTCAAGACACATTATTTTTTACTGATTCGAAAGCGTTGAAGTTGCACATTAACAGGGATAAAAAAAAAACAGAATTCCATTTACAGAAGAAGAAAAAACAAATACAAACGGATTGCAAAAGACATAAAAGTGTCTGAGATCAAATCTAGTTTGTAGATACAAATTATTGTAGTGTCGAATGATGAGAAGGAAATGTCAGATAATGTCATCTATTAAAAAATAAGACACTAAATAAGTAATAAATATCAATATCGTCCTATATATATAAAAATCGTTACAACTGAATTACAAGCAAGATAAAACGATACATTAAATACTGTAATCTTTTAGAGAAAAGTTAGAACAAATACTTAATCTTGTATGATTTAGTTCGATCACTGATTTGTCCATGTGTGTTTGTTATGATAACGTTTCTTTAGTAAAAAAATATATATATAAAAATGCAAGTGTGTGTAATAATTTTATTAAACAACTTACCTAAATTATTATTTAGATGCATAATAGAGAAAAATATTAACTTTTTGATTTATGTAGTATATTACTTCATTTTAATATTTTATTAACTAAAATGTAACCAATTAAGCAAATTTTACTAAAATTAATTTTCTTTAATTTAATAATACTTTAATAATGTGTTATAATTATAAATTAGAGATTAAACAGCATTTATTATTTACTCTTTTAAACAAATTTCATACTCATTTTTTGATCTATAAATATTTTATTTTTATAACAAAATTTGCTTATCGAGAGTTTCTACTTTATAGACATTATTATTTTACATTTTTGCTTAGAATGCCATTATAAATATTAAATTAAGAGACACTTAGAAAAGTTTAAAATTATAATTTACTACATTTTACATGTAATAAAAATCAAAAATTTATTATAAAAACGAAAAATTGTTATTCCTGTACCTAAATATTTATCATTTAATGGTATTATTCTAGGATTTGTATTATCATTTTCTGTCTTACCAACTGCTAGTCAGACTGAAAACTGCACTGCACATAATGAGATTTTAATGAAAAAGATATGCTTGTTAACATTTTAATTATACAATTTGTACTATTTCTTTATAATTATTTTATTAAATTGTTTAAGTTATTATTATTATTAAAATGTTTATAATTATTTGCTACAAGTTGTTTTAATAAAATTTAATATAAATGAAGATACACGTAAGGAATGTAAAATACGAATAAGTAATTTTAATACTAAATAAACAAAACATTATTGTAATAAAATATCAAATTGAAACATTGTTTTCAAGATATTTCAATACACGAAAAATAAAATTACATTAAAAATTACTATACTGTACAGCAGCGCTGTCATAGAAATATTTTGTTTACATTATTACAAATCTGTTTACTTTCAAAATACTACACTGAGAGCTTTTTGGGCCAGCGGTTCTCCTTTTTCTCAGGCGAACTAATGTTCTCTAATTGCGGCGAACGAGTCACCCAGTTTGGGCGACTGAATCGCCCAAATTGGGTGACTTGTTCGCCC
>JABFPJ010003779.1:0-15236 GCA_022817425.1 Gryon sp. ZL-2020
GGGAGGGGGGTTCATATACACGTTATAACTGCTCGCAATTATAACGTGTCACATTTTTTAATTATTTTTAAAAACAGATTAAACTTTGAAAATAATGTATTCTTATATTAGGACGAAATATAAATAACATGAAATATCTTTATGTTAATTATCCCGTACGGCACATAAACATAAGAAGACTTGTTTATTATGTTTATGTGCCGTACTTGAAGAAATGTTTATTTAACATTATTAAAGATGTATGTGCTGTTTGCTATATTTCAATCTGTTTTAATGTATTTTCATTACAAATGTATTTTCATTTTGAATAGATTAAAAATTTGCAATGTAAGATTAATTTTCTTAAATTAAATACAAAAGCATTGTTTATTATAAGGAAAAAGGAAATGAAAAGATCATCTATTTAAAATACACGAATATTACTGTGAATGTATACTTTTAATTCTTGCCATACATTTTTTTATTCAATAACATTAATCAATTAATTTAATAAACTTTTTTTAATGAATTATATAAAAATATAAATTTATTCAAAATACAAGATTTACAAGAATGCTTGTATGACTATTTCGACCTATCGCTACTGCCGACTTAAGAAAAAGACCTCTACTGTATTTTTCCTTATAACTCGACAACTAACGGAATTTCAAAGTACCTATCGCATGGAATGAAATGCATTAATTCAATCAGCCTATTAAATAAATTGATGCAATTAAATTAAAATAACTTGGTCCGTAAGTATTTCGTAAATTTAATTTACAACTGAGAATTGTCAGCGTGAAAGTGGATACAGGCCAAGTGATAAAACTGTAATACTTAAACTAAATTAAATTTCACGTTAGTAATGTTTTAAGAAATATTAAAAATTGTAAATGTTAGCCAAAAATGGTTGCATCAAAATATTTAGCATTTACACTGAATAAAATGAGCATTCATATGTGCGGCTGATGTACTTAGTTACTGCAATAGTGTACTTAGTTTCTAGCATAGTAATGCTTCGCTGTACTGACTAAATTAACGGAATAAATTGATGAAATAAATTAAATAAGGTTTTGTATGAAAATTTAAATGTAAATACACAATATATTATTTAAAAAATAATTATTCTGTTCTTAATTTTATTAAATTCATTTATAAAAAAATCTGTATACAAAGTTAGTGCATTAATGAAATTGTATTTTTAGGTAAGTTTGAGTTCTTTTAGTTTTACTTCTATTTGAATTATAATTTCTACAAATTCACAATGATTTTGATTAATCTGAACGGTTAAATCAGTTTGTGTTTCATGAGGCCTAATATAGTGTTTACAGCAATTTTCCACTTGACTTATTATGTAACGATTTCGGTTTTGTTATTGTTTCACGAGTATAAAACGTACACTTGGAAAAGTAGCAATAGTAAAATATCATGAATAACGCATGATACAAGTTAAAATGTCTTTCATGAATTGGATGGAACTGGTATACAGATTTGTATCTGTGTAAATGCAATGCCAAGTGTATTTGGCTTAAACAAATCTTTATTTCAATTCAATTTCTGTTATTTAATAGAGCAATGTTTCTCTCAAGTACTTGACAAAATTAAATTAACAAGCCAGTAAGATGTATAGAATTAGCAAAAATTAAACTATAAATTATATCAAATACATAAATATGAAACCAAATAATTTAAGAAATACTATAAAATAGTAAATATTTATTTTAAAATAATAGTAAAGAATTATTCGTTTAACTCAATTATTAATTTTTTGGACTAATTAAAAATAGGGTTATGTACAAACGATTACCTAAACGCAAAGTAGTTCAAGAAAGTTGGCGTGGAAACTTGTTATAAGAAATCTGACAAAGCTTTGTGGTCAAACAAACTCACAAATAATTTAGAACGCAAAGGTGGAATAGCAATTACAATATAATATCGATGGAGACATTCTTTCTCGAGGAAATTAATTCTTACAGAAAATGTAACTAAATGTTTATATAATAAAATACATTAATTTTTCTCCAACAACAAATAATCCTGGAAAACATAATAAATTTTCCTGTTTAAAATGTAAAATGTACTGTTAAGACTCTTTCATTTACTGTTTTTTCCAGGATTATTTGTTGTTAGAGGTTAATATCTCTGAAATAGTGTTTAAACAATAAAAATTAAATACATTATTTTCTTAGTGTGGATTTTATAAACTTTTTTCTGTGTTAAATTATTACGTTTTTTTAGTTTATATATTATATATCGTCTCAATTTTATTTCTTACATTTCTTATATATTAAATAAATTTATTTTAATTTAATTATTTTTAATATATTCGATTTTTTTTATTTATGTAATAAATTATTTTAGTTGACGATGAAAAACTGTAAAAAAAAACAAAAAAGACAGTTTCAATATCCTGTTAATATTTAACTGATATCGCATTAATGACACTAATTTAAGACTGCATTAATAGAATATTCGATGTCGCATCATTGATATCGAGACTATGTCAGTACAAAATCAAATTCACTTTAATTTTGAATCATCGACGTTAAATCAATATTCATACAAAAAGGACAGTCGTATATTATTAATGAGATATTACCTTTAATAATTACACTTGCAACAAATATTATTAATTATTTTCATTATTTATTAATTCAATAACAATAATAATTCATTCATCAAATTTATATAGAAAGTACAGTTACATAGTGTACAATTTAAATCATTTTTGTAAACTTTACAAAAATGTAACTAACTGTATCACGTGATACAGTTTTTATTAATTTAAACAATTTTGTGAGAAAATACGGGAGATTGTACAATTTACAAATTGTACCTTCATTTATTTTTAATAATTATTTACTGCTTTCGTTTTTTTGGATGAATGAAATGTAATATGCAATAGAAAAGGATTTGTAAAAAAATAAACTTACGAATTATTCATCTTATTACTTCGTGTATTTTCACTGGACTTTAGTATATGTGACGATATTTTATGTCTTGTATTTTTGTTATTTATTCAATTTAAATTTTGAGGTCTTGTTTTTAAATGCAGCTTAATTGTTCTTTCATACATTTTTTATGACGTATACACGTAAGGAAATAACTGATTAAAAATTACTATGTATTTCAGTAAACTTCTGATGGTAAATACATTTAGTAATTTTTACTTTTTGACGTAGTAAAATGATTTGAACATTAAAAAAAATCCCTTTCTGAGTTTCGAACTCTGAACTTGTGCTGGTTCTTAATAAGCCGTTGTACTTTAATCTCGCGGCTATTCGCACGACGAGCGCTCTCGCTCCCCAGACAGTTTTCGAAAAACGGCATTTTTCCCTCCCTCGTAACGAAAAATATCGTTATTATCTCTAAATATTACGTCCCTCGTAACATTAGAGATAATCAGAATTCCGTTTTCCTCGCGGTTACAAACCTCGCCTTCGGCTCGACTTGTAAATTCCGCTCGGGAAAACGGATTCCCGATTTCATCTCCCTTGTTGCGTAGTATACTATTTTAACACTCGTGCCAACTTCATATTGTACGGCAATAGATATTTTCGCTGCTATTCTTCTACTGCGCCTCATTGTACTGCGCCTCATTGGCTGCCGAGCGGGGAGTCTAACCTTGCTTCGCTCGGTTAGCCAATCCCCGCTCGGCAGCCAATGAGGCGCTTTTACGCCAAGCATCGAACAATATTTTTCTTGATACCTACTGTCAAAGTGCTGCTTTTCATGACTGAAAGCAGCCGTAAAAAGTGAGCTTTTACGGCTGGTTTCAGTCATGAAAAGTAGCACTTCGACAGTAGGTATCAAGAAAAGTCCTTTGTGGTACGAGTGACGCAGTCACGAGTGGCAGTCACAAGTTAGCTCTCGTACAAAAAAATGTCGTTTTTCACACAAGGCCTGTCGGCCTCTAGTGTCAAAATGTACTATTACCTATCGAGGAAGTGAAATTGCTTTCGTCCCAATTTTGAGGGAGAAAAAGATGAGCTTTCAATGGACCTATGAGAAAAAATATCCATAAAATGTATGGATAGTTAAGTTTATGGATCAAGATATTAACTCCAGTATTATGAACCCTACCAGATATACACAGAGAGAAATTTCTTAAAAATTTCGGCCCAGTAATTAAACAAATGCTGTAATGGCTACACTTTTAGTTGTGGTAGCCATATTATATCTAAGATAGAAATAATTGTAACTACAATAGGGAGAAACTGTAGCTGGGTCGATTTTTAGCAAGAAACTATAGGTGGAACATTAAAATATTTCGCTGTGTAAAATGTTATACTTGTTACAGCGCTTATTAGTGCTTTGGTACTAACATAACATAATCTTTGTAATTTATTGTGAATAATGTGTGTATATTGTTACCTTAATTACAGATCCTACGATTTCTGCTGAGGCAAACATAGTTACGTACCTGAAAAGAAAAATACGAGACCATTACATATACAATTTAATATATTTAGTATATTATATTACTTTAATTATAATTTAATATATTAACCATTTATATATATATATATATATATAATGAATTCGTAATTATTTAAATGATTAGAATTATCCTATTAAATTTAATTTCAAGAAATTGTAGAATTGATTTCGTTTTAAATGTAAAAGCTGAACACTTGTAATACTAATTAAGTACGGCGCAAAACTTCTGTGCTTAATTTCTTTATTTTCATATCTCGATACCGCTGAAAACACTACGCTAAAATTCTGATAAAAGAATATTCAGTCACATACTAATTGGAGTTTATTATTTTATTTGTTTAGTACTCACTGCAGATTTATTTTCCCTGTAGAAAAGAAAAAGCGAACAATTATTTTTAATCAAAATTTTAAACTCGTTCAGTGGTTAAGTAAAGTTTCATGCTTATGAAATGAAATGGGAAGAAATGAGATACAGATTTACATAACATGGATGTAATTGATGACGCTTTTAGTTGAAGATGTTATAGAATTTTATAGCTTGTTCCTTTACTTTTCCTTTAGTTCTTATTCTTTTTCGCAATTTGCCCGAAGATCAGAATTTTTTGTAGAAAAAGTCAAGAGATTTAACGCCCGCATTTAGCAAAAAAAAGTTTAGATAAGATGCTTCGTTTTTCAGGCTAAACTATTTCTCATCATATTTTCAGTGTTTGATTTCTTTTTGCTTTGCGAGAGTTATTGATTGCTCTTAGAAAATATATATATTTTATGTTGGCATATATTTATTAAGGACAGAGATTACTGTCAAATTAAGTACTCAAACACTGGCATAAAAAATCTGCAAAAATGTGTATATGTGTAATTTTTTATGAT
Source organism: Gryon sp. ZL-2020 (assembly GCA_022817425.1). Lineage (NCBI taxonomy): Eukaryota > Metazoa > Arthropoda > Insecta > Hymenoptera > Scelionidae > Gryon > Gryon sp. ZL-2020. The sequence continues at coordinate 5,290 of JABFPJ010003779.1, forward strand.
TATGCTGAGTTTAGAATTTCGGTAATCGCGGAGAAACATTTTTTTTCATAAATACAAACTTGGGAAAAACATTTAAACATTTGTAAAAAGTTACTTACACTTCACTACAAGATGTAATTACCATCTGAAATTGTAACATGTTGAAAACAAAAACAGTCAAATTTTATATTAACTGTCTCATTCTACGTGCATTTTTACGGAAGTACGTACAGTTTTTTTAACAGAAAGTACAAACAAGTTTTTATTTACAAAAATCCTAACCTCCGTATTTTAAATACTGAAAAAATTCAGCAATTCTTCTAATTCATTATAAAGTTCTTTAAATTCCTCAAAAAAGTATATATTATGCTCATGCTTCTTATGCAAAAGGTTATATCTGAAATTTTTTGTAAAAACGGATACGTCTTTCGTATAAAAATATGGGAGATGTATCCTTTTGTACAAAAAGCTTGAGATGTAATTCTTTACATAAGAAGCGTCGATACAAAGTTTTCAGATTTTTGTATGCTATTCCTTTAAGGTTAAATGTCAATGGAGTATGATATATATAAATGTATAAGTTCGCATAGACATAACCTAACTTTTGAAATATTTTGATAATTCTTTTAAAATAAAGTCAAATTGACATGAAATTAACATTTTTTAATTTAAATTTTGTTACTGAAAAGATAAACACAATTTTTTTGTGTATACAAAAAATCATTTCCTATAAAATGCAATCAAAATGATAAAATTTGTTTTCAAATTTTCTTTAAACATTTCTGCACACATCAGAAAAAGCTTTTATACATTTCTAAATTTGTTTTAAATATTTTTAACAAATCCTGAAATATTAAAATAATTAGTAGAAGTTATATCTCCCCATCTTGATATTGTTTCAGTTGGTCTATTGATGTTTCACTTTAATTTGATCATTTTAGTTTCTATTTAGTTTGTAATTTATATCATTCATGAATTTAATATATGAAATGAACAAATTGATTTAAAACTCAAAAATTGAGAGTGGTACTTGATTCGTCAGCAATAAGACAAACTGTATAAATACTAGATTAGAATTTCATTAGCTTAAACTTAATCCAATATACTTGTTACTGCCACCTTAGACATTTCATTAGTCAAGTTGATCTAATCTTAATTTTAATGGCGTCTTTTTCAAACTTTTTGAAACAAAATTTGTCACATTTTTAATTGAGTATCAAGCAAATATGGATCATAGTTTACCAAAAACAAAGTCTGTTACAAACTTCATTTTAAGTTTTGATACCGGTTCAAAACTGGCATGATACTAACATACAATAGATGCCAATAGATATTTTCAAAAATACTATTTAAAACAGTGTTTTAATATTGCAGATAATTTTTAATCAGTTAATTCCTTCCGTGTATGTAGACATTTAAATAGACTTCATATTTTTAACGGTATTATTGCTTTAGATAGCTAAAATATATTTGTATAGACACTAACAAGCACGAAGCAACGGACTTAAAAGACAAGCCTGGAAAAGAAAGAAACACGTATGCTTTAAGCAATGGATATAAAATTGCAAGTATTGAAAAAAGTAGCATAGCATCTTTTAAGCACGAATTGAGAGAAATGGTGCGTGCGATATTCATTGTAAGATTAATCATATTTCTGTCAGATCGTCGCATTTTCTTGAATCACACTCCAATGAAGAACGCTTTTTTTCATGCGATATATATATTGATTTTTTTTAATTACGACAAAATCAACAGAATCTTTAATGAAAAGATGATTTTGCATTTTTGTGGTTCAATTTTATGAGTTATTAATCGAATATTAATTCACGTTTATTCTATTAATTTGATACGAGTATTTTATCTGGTTACTGTCACGTGCATTCAGCACAAGAAATACAAAATACATGGTACAGCAATAAATCTCGTTTGTACACTTAAAAAGATTTCTTCCTCCTTTACTTCATTACTACCACGTAACTCAAACTCAGAATTCTCAAGTTTCAGATATACCGAACGATATACACTTCTGTGCAGTATTATTATGCTCCTGCTGAGAAACATGATAGCAATATGTTTTTGATTAATACTATTCAACTACTAGTTTCTATCCAATCGTTCGTATAAACATCTCTCCCTTCTGCTCCTACATTTAATCTATTTTGAATGCAAGTGAAGTTTAAGATTAATGTAGATGAATTATAATCAAATTGTCACCTTCAATATATACCAAGTAAAGAGTAACCGAAGTTTTGAAACAGAGAGAAGATTTCAAGTTTGGAGAATAGTTTATTCCGAAAATAGGAAGGAAATATGTTGATTTTGTATACGAGTTATAATCGCATTTTTTCTCGAGTTGCCAATGATTTTTTCTTACAAGTGTATTTAAGGTATTTTCTTACCCGAAAAGTGACATAACATCCCGCGTAAAAAAAACTGGAGAGAGCATGGATATTTTCTAGAGAACAGTTTAACAAAGTCTGACATGCGGTCTGATAAAATCTGGATATGTATAATTGGTTATAGCTGGATACCTAAGTCAGCATACAATCTGGATTAGGAACACTATACAGACGTAATCAGACTATTATTTTAGTAACGAGTTCAGCATGGCTTTTATCTGGCAAAGTACAGAAAAAGTGTGGAATAGTCCGGAAATAAAGTATAGTTAAGTTTGCATTCATTTTCTCCTCGAATTAATTACCAGACCTATCCAGACAATTTTAAATCTGTTGAAATAGTATGGCAATAGTCCGTTTATGTATTGTTACGAGCTGGAAGTGCATAACTAAAAAGCACGGCTGAGTCTGGAAACTAAAACACGCAGAAAAGCAAAAAGATATATCCAGACATGCGTTTTAGTATAATCAATATGGATTTAAACTGGCCATGGTCCACTAGTGTATGACAATAAGTCTGGAATAGTATGATAAGAGGTATAGTTGAGTATGGATAAATATATAACCAGACTAATGACGAGATATATCCAAACTCATTACTTATTATTTGAAATTATTTGGCTAGTATGGCACAAGTTCGGTGACATGTGGTCACAGTCTGGGTAACTTTGGTTAAATATTTTGACAAATGATCTGGGAGTGTCTGAATAAATTCCTCAACAAAATTCCTCAAGAATCCAGACTCAATCCAGACTAATCCAGACTGATTTTCACTTGTTTTACAAACAAGTAAAATATACTTGAAACAAGTATATTCAAGTGAAATATACTTAGTTCAAGTATATTATCGCGTTATTTTTCATTTTATTTTTTTAGTGTGTAAAAATATATTAAAAATATATAAAAAATATATTGAATATATATTTTGTATACGCAAAACAGCAAGAATTTATACTACCGCCAAAAAATTCGTTATAAGAATTAAATTCCTATAATTTCAGTTCTATGGGTCACAAATAAAAATCATACATAACTTCTTGAAGATTAGGTAATAAGCTTTCAAACTATAATTGGTTTTATAAAAATATTTTTTATATATAATAATTACAATATTACAATACGAAATTTTAACAGTTTTTGGTACTTTTTCAAATAAATATCACACTAACAGCAAACATCGAAAATGTCTGAAAATTATGCTATATTGTAAAGAATTTAATATACTTAAAAACAGTATATAATTTTTTAATTTTACACCTTATATTAACAATATTCGACTCGTTTATAGTTATCATAATACATATGATATGTATGCAAAATTCATAGTTGATAAGTCAAAAAGTTCATGACTATGACAACTATAAATGAGTAAAATATTGTTAATATAAGGTGTAAAATTAAAAAATGATTAACCGTTTTTAAGTATATTAAATTCTTTACAATATTGCATATTTTTCAGAAATTTTCAATGTTTGCTGTTAGTGTGATATTTGTGTGAAAAAGTACCAAAAATTGTTAAAATTTCGTATTGTAATATTGTAATTATTATATATAAAAAATATTTTTGTAAAACCAATTATGCATGGTTTGAAAGTCTATTACCTAAGCTTCAAGAAGATATGTATGATTTTTATTTGTGACCCATATAATTACAATTATACACTGAGAACTTTTTGGGCCAGTGGTTCTCTTTTTCTGAGGCGAACTGATGTTCTCTAATTGCGGCGAACGAGTCACTCAGTTTGGGCGACTGAATCGCCCAAATTGGGTGACTCGTTCGCCCAAATAAACAGTTGGCTTTTGTTTGGGCGAATGAGTCACCCAATTTGGGCGATTTAGTCGCCCAAACTGGGTGACTCGTTCGCCGCAATTAGAGAACATCAGTTCGCCTCAGAAAAAGAGAACCGCTGGCCCAAAAAGCTCTCAGTGTACGAATTTAATTCAGATCATACTTTCTGAAATGCGTTCACGAACTTTCTGGCGGTAGTGTATATATTTCAAATATATTTTGAGAAATATATTTTCGTTCATGTGGGCTAGGGCATAGTCGGATTCTTGAATATGCTTAATATATTGAATACGTTGCCAAACTGTTGTCCAGACTTTATCCATACCCGTATGGAAAAAAATATAAGCCAAAATATATGTCAAAATATATAACTTTTTGCCGCTAAAATATATTTGAAAATATATTTCAAATATATTTTTTATATGTAAATATATTTTTGCATATACTTTAAAAACATATGTTTACTTATATTTTTACAAATATATTTCAGAAATATATTTGAAATACATGTTAAATATATAACTTTTTGCCGAAAATATATGTGCACATATTTACATATATTTTTGCATATATTTCTAAATATATTTTCTTCCGTTAGGGTACTCTCTTTAGACTATTTTTTCCGCGGGGGTAGTGACACTTTCTCTCCCTAGGAAGGAAAAATAAATCTCTGTCTCTACTTTCCATCCTTTTTGAGGGAAGACAACATGTGTTTTCGATGCGCGTGTGAGAAATAATATTATTCCTTCCCTCGCGAGATAAAGTACCATCTTCCGCCAAGTCTTGAGGAAAGAAAAAGGGTGTTTTCATTGAACGTGTAAGAAAAACTAAATTTTTGTCTTTACTTCCCCTCTCTTGGTAGAGAAATTGAACTTCCATTGCTTCATTTGAAGGATCAAAATGCTTCGCTTCCCGAAAGAGAATTTTGGTATAAAAAGACTAATTCGAAAAAAAATATGTATTCGTTGATCTTTTAATCATATTACATTATATTAAAATTCAAGAAAATTGCAAAAATTGCCAGTTTTTCTTCATGTTTTATCAACTTTTCGTACGTGAGTGAATTGCACATTCACAAATGTTCAGAAGATAGAAGACCGAGGAATGAAACGACAGATAATCTATGGCTTTGGCTACTGGACTGGAATATTATTTTCTTTCAAACGGAATGTCCGACGAAAATAGTCGTATGGTACTTGTGGCCTGAAATCCGTTCTTAATCCTCCATCCATTTGAAATGAGTGTTATTTTAGCTTTTTTGATTCAACGGACGGGAAATAAATAACAATGCCATTATTTAGCACAAAAATCAAGTAGGGGCTATTATAGTAGATGTGTAAAAAGTGTGTATCTAAGAAAACATTTATTGACTTAAGAAAAAGCGTTACACTTAAAAAGAGGATAAAAAAAGAAACATTTTGCATGGACATAGGGATTAATTTTATTAAAAATTACAAGATATTAAAATAATGTTGGAATATTATTTCGATGTTCAATTTGATTGAATTATTTTTAACATTTTTTAACAAAAACGTTAAGATTTACATTTTTATTATTTTTAACAAAAAGTTTAATTTCTTAAAATTTTGTAAAAATATATTTTACGCATATTTTTTCAACTGCATGGGTTTCATTGACGGTATTAAATCAATATTTAGAAAATACGAATATCTCATTAGTTTACGAATGTTCCTTCTGTAAATGTCGATTTGGATAATTCAACTTTTTAAACTATATTATTGTTTAACAAACAAAATTTAATATTGATTTCGATGACGTATTGATAATATTTTAAAATTATATTTTAGAATCTCTGTTTTCAATGTATATTGAAGTGAATTGAACAGCAAAAAATGTTCTAAAGTATCGTAAACTAGTAAAGTATCTAACCTACTATAACCTAAACTATAACCTATTTAATGAAAATTGTTTAAATTTGTTAGTAAGAAAAAAAAAACATTTAGTAAAATTTCAATAAATGGTACAAATAAGAATATAAAGAAAAAGTAAGAATTTGTACATAAATTTAACAAAATTGATAAATTTTTAATTTTGAACAAATATAATTTTACTTCATCCATAATGTTTAGCGTCTGCACAACTCGCGAGTGGTCGCGCTTTTTTGACCTCTTTGTTCATTAATGAAAAATGCCTCTTGGTTATCTCTGTTGGTCGGTTGAAAAGAGCACAGTACTCCAGGATTAAATTAGTCAGTGACAAGTTTATGCTGTCAACGTTTCTACTACTTTCATTTGCTCTTAAGGAAAAAATAAGCGTCAGACATACAACTTTAATTCATATAAGATAAAAGGCTGCTATTTTCAATTTTTTTTTCAAAATTGCTTCAAAGAGAGTTTCCAGCTTTTAATTATACAAATTTAGGTAGAAATACAGTTGATGACCCAACTAAAGTCAGAAATCATTTTATTATTATATATTTTATAAAAAATTAACAAAAGTAACAAAATCTATAACAATTGATTCAGAAACTAACAAACATTTATAAAAACTGATAAAAAACTTAATAAAACGCTTAGTTTAGAATATAATACTTGCAATCAACTTCATTATTCTCGTCTTTTGCAGTTTGGTCAAAATTTATTGAAAAATATATTGTTATATATACAGAACGTAAATTGAGAAACAAGTTAACCAGGTAAATGAAGATTGCAACAATAATAGTGACAACAATCAAATATTGTAGCTAGTATTAAGGTTTGTGATAGAATCAGTCCAGTGTAGTGAGACGAATCGGAGTAAAATCAGGAGGTTCATAGAGACGCGGCAGGTTTGATGCGTCAAACCAACGGTGATATATATTAGGTACCATTGGCAAATACCAGAGCACCCGCTATAATCTTCTCTATAAAAGCCACCACCCACCGCAGAAATCCGAAATCAATAGCTCGCGGACTGTTAGCACTATCAATTATTCCAGTATATAATATAATACCTCAGTCTGACTGAAATTTCGTTAGTCCATCTCGAAGGCAAATAATACTATCGTTGTTGTTATTGTAGGATCTTTGCAAATAATTCGAAGGAGATAACAATAATCAATGATGCCAAGAAGTAAGGAAAAGAATTATGTTATTTTAGTGATAGTGGAAATTTGCCATTGCAGAAGATTAGCGTTTCGAAGTTGTAACTTTAAGACGCGTCTTTTACAAATACTGGAGTTAACTTTTCTTCCGGTAGATATAACGATTGATGTTTGCTCTTTGTAATATTTTGATTAATCTGCATCACGGCTCTGCTCACAACGAGCAAAAAGTAAGGATAGAATGAGAAATTGCTGGCTGAAAATATGGGTCAACAATCGATGTTCCTCGGGTTATTCTTGGCTGCAAATGCACCGACTTTTAAACTTTTTTTTTCAGATTATCAGAGATTTTTACGGAAATATAATGGCTGTAAACTAAATGATCTTGTCAGTTTCTTGTAAATATGAACTCTAAAAATGTTTCTGTTGTGTCAATAGTTTTAAATGAATTTAGCTGAAATTTAAATAGCAAAGTAACATAAGTTTCCAGAAAATCATTATTTGATAAAACTGAATAATTCTAAAAGTGCATTATACTTTTTGCATACTAAAAGAATTCTACTTTTATATTTATAGATTTTCAGTTAAATTGTAGGTAATACATTCTTTTAAAGAGATTCGTGAATAATTCGAATTCTCCTGTAATTAAAGTATTCGTTCGTAATATAATTTCCCGTCAGATCGAAACGTAATTTGATTTTCAATGACGTTAATTATTAGAGCTAATACAAGCGAAGAAGGTGCAGACGTTATATAGTAAACGCTTATCAATTAAACGACGGCTCTTTTCGACAGTGTCTCCTATAAAAGATGTTCCATTAAGTAAAGACATTACATCATTTCTATTTTTTCGTTTAATACGTCTCAACAGAATTATGAATACACATAATGAGACGAATCGTTACCACGGTAGAAATACAAAGTTATTTATCTTAATTAAGTAAATGCCAAGTTTTACTGCTATAAGCTTAATCTCTTATGAGCTACCAAATCTATAATATTTTACGAAAATTAACGCTTCGCAAAATGAGCTTTAAAAAGCTTCATTATAATTGACATTAAGATATCGTTTTTTAATTATTTTACATTTACGCAATAGTATTTATTAAAAATCTCAACTATATTATTTAAAGAATTCAAAAAAACGAACAAAAAAGAAGAATTATTATCACATTTCAGAAATATTTTCTTCTCTTGACATAATAATAAATCTTTTTTTTTGTTTCTTTTCATTTAAAAATTCACATTTTAATTTTAAAACGCAAATTTGTCTGATATATTGACCTGACAATCGTTGCTTCAATGTTTTTAATTTGGACAACTAAATCTGCTGGTACACATTATATATAGCAGAAGATTACAAACATTTTTCGTTTCAAAATGTCATCCACAATATTATGGTACAATTGAGATTTATTAATGAAGTGTCATGTATCATGGGCGGATTGAACTTTTGCGAGGCGTTGATTGTGTAAAAATTGATTAATTAATTAAAATTAAAGTCTCATGGAAACTGTGTAGAATAATGGTGTTCATACATTTTGCTTTTGCGGCTGACGACATAATAGAACGTGTAATATCGACCTTAAGTAACTGCACTGGTATAATTGCATTTCTACTCTTATAGACGGTGTCATGAATATTATGTACGTTGCACTGAAAAGTAATTAGAATTGCCCAATTTAAGTACAATTTACCTCACACGTCATTCGAGACAATATTATTGACTTATATAATCATTTATTTTTATTCCGAGATTTTGGTTGAAAACATTATTTTACAAAAGTAAAAACATTAACGACAAAAATATTTTTTGCAGTTAAATTTAATATAATAACAGTTATATTTCAACAAAACATTTTGTGCAGACTGAATGATAAAAAAAAACTTTTTTTTGTTGTTTCAAGAAAAGTGTCCGTTGCGTGATTGAAGCGAATTTGCAATTTATATGAATAATCATACACGAATTTTTCATGAAAATTTGAGTTAATTGCAGACTAAGAGAAAATCCATTGTGCAATTTTTCAAGCTTTTAAAATAAGTTTAATCACATACTTTCTTTTATGCCTTTTAAGCGTTAGAGGATGTCCTATGCTAAAACTTGCTTTAATGAAGCTTTTGTAAATATGAATTTTAATTTAAATTGAAAGAATAAAACTTTTTTGTCAAGAACAATTCGTTTCGTGCATTAGTATTAACATAAATCGCATTGTATTTAATATTTCACGTACAGTTTTAAAAACATTATTAAGCTGCTTAGTTATTTACAAGCCTTTCATAAGTAAAAATAAGTTAAGAGAATTTGTGACGTAAAGAACGTTGATTTATAGTAATGATCGGAGATAACATAAACAAAACATGTGTAAATTGTGTTATGCAAATTTTTGGTTATTAAATTTGGTATACTAATAATTGAAATCAAATGTCCATGTGAAAGAAAACACAATTGGATTTAAAGAAACAATAATGTATGATGTAGTAAAGAAAAATAAGTAAGGATTGTGTGCATTTCATAATTAAAATAACGTAAACTACAAATCAAAGTCGATATAGTAAAATCTAGCTGATCTAGCTGAAGTGGTTAGCTTAAAATATAGCTTTTAATTAAAATTTGTATGTATCTTTTCATTATTATTATTATTATTATTATTATTTGGACAAAATAAAAATTAATATAATATAATATAATATAATATAATATAATATAATATAATATAATATAATATAATATAATATAATA
>JABFPJ010003780.1:0-15233 GCA_022817425.1 Gryon sp. ZL-2020
CACCATGGGAGACAAACAGAAATTCCTTCCTCGTGCGATTACAAACCTCGCCTTCGGCTCTCGGATTCTAAACTTCGCACGAAGTAGCGAATTTCTGTTTTTGTCTCCCTTGATACAAAAAATACTAAATTTATTTATATAATAATAATAATAATAATAATAATATATTACTTTACCATTGGTTTAACGTGGTTTGGAAAAAGTTGGCAAAACGTTGGTATATAAATTTGGTATAACGTTAATTGAAAAAAATTGCCTACGTTGGATAAAGATTATGTTGGTGTCATATTGGAATAATGTTCGTAGCCTATGTTGGTTGAACAACATCGACTAAACATTGGTAAATAAACTTGGTACAACATTGGTTATAGGTAGCTTGCCGACATTCATTTATTGAAATAATGAAAATCTGAACGTTATATGTATACGTTGATTCTACGTCATTTTATCGTTGGCTAATTACATTGGCTGAACAATATTGGCGAAACATTGGCATTTAAAGTCAGTAAAATATTGGCCAAACATAGGCTGCCGATATCATCTACCGACATACGTTCTTTATTGTAACAACGTTGGCAACCAATGTGGGCTGACTAACGTTGATTCAATGTTGGCTTAAAGTGGATCATATGTTGATGCAACGTTGATAGACAATGTCGTTTGCCAATGTTGGTAAGATACTGTTACGACTGTAAAGTGGTCTAAATATTGGCAATTTCTGCCTGGGTGTTTATGTTTCAGTGGATCAGTGGCTACGCGCGTGATTTCGTAATTGTGAGGACGGCGGTTCAATTTCTATCAAATTTTAAAAAACTTTGTTGTGTACATTTAATTACTCGTAAATTCAATAGAAATTGTTTGTGTCATAAAATTACACAAACAAATGAAAAATGACTAATTTTCACAATTAAATAAAAGTAATAAAGCAATAATAAGAAGTATTAAAACATTTTTTAAAATTTATATGTATAATCAAAAATTACAATACAGTAGATTTAAAACTAACAACACTTCAAGTATATCCCAATGGTCCAATATAGTATTGTAAAATATAACCACCATAATATTAAATATTACAAGAAAATTACTTTGAGTGTATATTCTTGCATATATTTTCACACATCTTTACTTATATATTTTTGAAAAAATATATTAAAATATACTTAAAAATATCTAAATTTTTGCTGAAAATATATTTTATTTAATTTACATTACGTATATTTTGAAATGTATTTTATTCCATGAGAGGTAACAATTTAAATCTGAAATGTATTCATTTTCATTCATAATTTTTCATCAACTTGTTACGAAGAAAAGTTTTGCTGTAGAAAACATTTTATGATAAAATTTGAATCGTAAAAATCATTAATGTTTGCGTAATCAGAGAATTGATAATTTTTATTTTCAAATGACAAATCAGTGAATTTTCAAAAATATATCTCACACTTAAACATCACAGAATTTATGATGCAGAGATATGAACTTCTCATAAATTTTACGTGACTTTTGTTTCTTAAGCTATGACAATTTTTTGTGAGATTATAGAACAATAATTTAAAGTCTTACAAGATATCTCTTTCACGAAATTTGGCCAACATTTTTTTGGACCACAGAATTGTACATTTTACAATTTAATGATAATTGTAATAATAATAATAACATTATCGTTTTTTACGAGAAAATAAAATAAGATTTGGTCAAGGATATACTTTTTACACAATTGCTGTTTAATAAGAACTATTTCATGTTTTCTTTGCATTGATTGTCTTGATTGTCTTTTTTACGACATGACAATTAGAACGCATAAGAATAACATTTGTACAAGGAAAGTGCATATGGACTTATTATAACTTCAAAGATGCTAATGTATAATAACTATTATATACATATTTCAAATGAAATATATTAATTTTATGTTTATATTCAAAATATATGTTATAAAAAAATGAGAAAATTATTAACTCTTTTCAACAAAATTTGTTAAATAAAATTAAAATCATTTCTCTTTTTTAATGTAACATTCAATTTCATAAATTAGTCATATTTTAAAGTGTTTTTTTGTTAAGGAGAATTAAATTTAAATTGACAAGAATACAAGTTTCATACACAAAAATTAAATCATGTGTTTGAAGAGATAATTTATTACTGTGCGTTGTGACAAAATAGATGAATCTTTGGCACAATGTGTCAAATCCCGTTCATTCGTGCATCCTTAAATATAGACGAGAATAGCAATCGTTTTCTTTTACTTTTCCGCGCTTCGTTTTTACATTCATTCGTTTGCTCTTTTTAATTCTTTGCCCCGTTTCTCTTCCGTGCTACCATTTAAATTCCAAAGTTCAATGTTGTCGACGGCATAGCCTCTTCATTTTCACATCTCGCTGTTTTAATCACCAGAATTAAATTACTTTTACATTCTTTTTTATCAGGCAAATATTTTTCATTTGATAAATCAATTCTTTCTGTAACAAAGTCAAGTCAATTACTATGAAAAAAATTTAACATTTTAACATTTTTTCATTCAAAAAATATAAATTATATATGATTTTTCTTAAAAATTTGTAAATAACAAACTTATCTAACAATTTTTTCGATCATAATATTTGCATCATGCTAATTGTATGTACGTTTTATAATTTTCTTTGTCACTGTTATCAGTTGTTTAATTATAAATTTGATATGCAATATGTCTCATGATAACTTATTACCGATAATTTACAAGAAACGAATGTTGTAGAAACTTGACGGATAAATGAGATTCTTTTCTTTCTGTTTCAGGTAAGTTATCGACCGAGGATACCACAGCTTCGAGCAGAGAGGTAGTGATGACTCCACAGAATACTTTTAACGCCTAACGAAAAGTTCAAGATTTTAATAAATTATCACATACAAAACGCTTTCACCAAAAATGTTTTCATTTTTTTAATTTCATACCCTTCATTTTCAAACTCTACTCAAATTCTCATTTGTTCAATAACTTAAATATTTTTCACAATAAAAAAAGAAAATAGAGTACTTCATATTTCAACTATTATTGCATATATGTTTTAAAAATTCGCAACATAAAAGAAAAAACTATAAATACAAATAGAGCGTCCATTGCGAGACTAACATGCTTAAATCGTATTACCTACTTTTATTCGAACCAAGTGTTTACTTGTACAAAACAAGTATACTCTTACGAGCTTACCTTGAACTGTCAGACGTCGAAACGACGTTATATTATGCACACAAATCATGGCCGTTTGAGTGTTTAGAAAGGTAGGGGGGAATAAAAAACGAACACATTAGAAAAAAAAAAACTTTATTCATTAATCGGAAAATGAGATGGGAAAATTGTTCACAATTGCGTTTCCTATTTGGCACATTTATGTTTCATTCATAAAAAGAGCTATTTATAATTTGAATTAGCGCCGGCTCTTGATTTTAATGCAAAAACATTCGAATTTTGGCACCTTAATTTAAGACGTCTCGACGCTATGAATATTAAAATGCACTCTCTTCCTTTTCTGGCGCACACATAGACATAAGTGAAAGTGATTATAATTTTGCTATCTAGACGAATGAAATTAATTGCAACCTAAGCAATTTGATATCTTAATATGCAAATTAATGACTTTTTATTTCAATATCGCAATGTTTCTCTCTTATTTTTAATTTTAATACTTAAAGTTTATTTCGTTTTTTCAATTTTATTTTATTTTTCGTTTAAGTATTTTTTAAAATATTATTTCATTCATGTCTAAAAAAGGAATGGAAACAGTTGAATTGTGCCTTTGACATCGAAGATAAGGAGGACAACTAGTGCGATAAGACGTGCACTCTCCTAATCGGTCGTTTGTTTTTTATCGTTAGTTCTTATACAGTTTATTGGCTCCCAGCGATACAGGTTTAGGTGCAGTCATTTTAACGCATTTGGGAGATAATTTCTGACGAAACATCGGTAGTGTAATATTGAACGTTATCGTGTTCCTGAAATGCCCTATCGGGCGACAAAGCTATTTGCAAATTATGCTTAGGAAAAAGCGTTTGCTAGTTACTTTTCTAATTAACTTTGATAAGAGTGTTTAATAATAGACTACTGAGTAATTGAATTACATACGTTTTGAGAGCATCAACTTTTATGGTTTTTTTGTGTGATATTATTGATAAATTATTGATTATACCCAAGAAAAAAGTTTTCAACATGGCATGCCATGTTAAAAAACTTTCCCTGGCCAGGTTTCAAGCGGGCATCCGTTATCAATATTCTTCCCTGCATGACCCTGACTAGAGCCCTGTCTCTTTTTAAGTTTGGCACTATAGTGCATCACGCTTGGTTTTGCCTAGGGCCTGTCCTGGATTCCATTTTTGACTTTCTTCGAAAATGACTTACCATGTCGGGGCTTTGTTGGGCTATAAAATACCCATTTTGTAAACCGATTTTCTGATTGGGATATAACATGATGTCATTGGGCTTTGCTCTGGTACTCAGGTTGTAACCACGTCGAAATCGAAATTATAAATAATTAGCGATATTTAGTTTTAACATTCAAGAGCTACGATGGTCTAGTCTAGCTAAGTCATGGGGCTCAGAATTTAAAGAACATGCGTTGAAATTCTATAAAGTATTTTTTAAATAAAAGCTAACCCTGCCAGGCCCCAATAAGGGTTTCTTCATCAGAATCGGGATGGTTGGATTCCTGGCTAGGGCATGGTATGAAAACAAGGATACCTGGTCAGGCCATAATTCCACCTTGTAACTATTTCTTATTGGGTAGAATAGTTACGGTAGAATTTATTATTGTTCGCAAAATTTGGGGAAAAATGCCTAAATTAAAATTTTACTAAGCATTTTATGTTTCGGTGATATATTTTTGAGAAAATTGATATTTCTTAATGGATATTTTTTAATCAAGATACTAAAAATACAAAATAATAAACATAATAATGAAATATTAAATAAAAATGAAAACAAAATAATTAATGTTTCGATTTATTATGCAAAATGTTCGTTACAAACTTTTGTTTAAAATTTTGCAGTTTTTTCTTATTAAAAATGTTATTATTTTTTGTGAATCCTATTTTTTTAAGTTCTTTCATTGTTTTTGTTTTTCCTATTATTTTCGTTATAGAATATCTTAGAATATTTCATTGTTCTGTAACTGTGACAAATTCAAGAAACAAGTTTACTATTTTACTTAATTTTTGACTGTTATAACTCAATAATAGTACTTTATTAGCAGCGTGACAAAAAATGTATAGAAAATTTATATTTATTATCAATAATAATGCTCGAACAAATGTGAAAATCATTTACTAGGATAATACTATTATTGATTAGATCCGTAAAATTTAAAAAAATGTCACAACTATCTTATTAGAAACGGAACAAAAAAAGTCAAATTGACTATTTGATACTTGATTTAACTATTTAACTAACAATTTTGACTATTGAAGTGATATTTTTTTCTAGTTAACTTATAACTAGGAAAATATAATCTGAAAAATTCATTTAACGCGATTTTGAATTTATATATGGAATTGATTTGAATTCACTTTTTTGTTAGCTATACATAAATGAGTTTTTTGCATGATTCATCAGGCTGAAACTAATTAACTTATCCAGCAAACTGTAAAAATACTTTTTGAAAAAACAAACAAATAGTTCACTATTAAAAATGAGTGAAATATTCTACTTATGTTAATAAAGATAATCAATTTTCAATATTTTACATAGTCAAAATAAATAGTTAAATGTTAATTAATTTTGTCTCACTTCTTATCTTCTCTGCGTTTTGTTCAATTTTGCTTCTTCAGTTAAAAATGTAGAAACAAACGTTGAAAATTGCGCATTTCTGCAACAAGTGTGAAAAGCATTGAATTCGCGTCATCGCAAGACGGACGTGCCATTAAAAAAGTGGCATTAAACAAAGAAACCGTTTTGTTCTCGCAATCGCGTGCGTTAATCACGATTTTCCGGAAAGGTCAGAAGAAGGCGAGGTGCAACCTGCGTTTGCAATAAAAAAAGTACTCACGAGCGCACACCTCTGCCGATCGCGCGCAGCTGCGTCCTTCTTCATTTAACTTCCCGTATCTTTCTCCATCTCGTTTTTCTAAACTCGGCTAATTATTTATTGGTATCTCGCGCGAGCGCGTCATCCTGGCATGGGCGAGTTTCTATGAAAACCGCTTCTAGCCAAAGCTAAAAGCGCCTCGTAAACGTCACAAGGACACCGGACACGCTGCACACACCCAAAGCGACGTCTAATCGTCGGCCGGTACTTTCCCACGTCGTCTATACAACGTGTACGCCGCGCGTTCGCATTATTTGCGCAAAAAGAAAAAAAAATATACTCGGCACGCTCGACTGAAACGTCCGTTCGCGGATTCAAATCAAATAGATACATTTTGTCCTTTTTTTTTAGAGGTCGTAATGTTTCTGCAAATATTTTATCATCACTTCGAACTATGCATATTTTGCGCTAAACTATGCGACTAAGCGTTTTACAAACTGCCTTTCCAATGATGTACCAATTTTGTCGCAGTTCACAGGCAAGAATTCATTTCTGAAATTTATGTTAGGATGAAATGTATCATTCTATTTTTGGAATAAACTGCTTTTAGGGAGTTTCAGGATTTTCTAACAAATCTCTGCTTTATAATATGCGTTGAAAATGTATGAATAGTTCATTTATACGAAATGTTGATCATGTTTTTCGCTGTTTTAATAAAATATTCAGAATAACTTTTCAAAATTTCAGTGAAAAAACTATATTTTTATCAATGATTCCCTACGGACGAAAATGTATCCAAATAAATATACACGATATAAAATCTATGTTTTATATATATCCAAAATATATATATCAAAATATTTGAGCTTGAAAATATAGACAAAATATGTATGATTATATATCTAATATATGAAACATAACGCACTGCGCGCTTCATATTGATAAACCCCTATGGGAAACGAACAATTGGTCCTGCTCTGGCCCAGTACTGGTCCTTTGGTATAATCTGCTACCAGAGCTGAACCAGTATTGGCCCATACGTTTACGTTGGCAATTTCCCATAGGGACAATAGTAATTGCCTTTTTTATAAGGTAGAAATGAGAAAATTTTTCTTAATATCAAATTAATTAACTCTTAATATCAGAATAGCATTCGTTCCATATAGTATTTATATATTATAGGTGTTATAATTATATATACTTATAACATCCATTCTATTAAAATAAAAAAACCAGTATTTTTAAAACAAAGAAACATTTAAAGAAATTTGCAAAATTAGAAGTCTTAAACTTGATGTTTGAATAATAAATACGTAGATTAATAGAACTTGTAGGTTAAAAAATTGTTCAAATCAAGAGTACTCATTAGAATTATAGCAAAACACAAATTTAATTTAAAGATTACAAAAAGATATAATCTTTGTGGAATAAGTAAAATATTTTTGACACATTTTAAATCAACCGCCATAAAGTAACGATTTGAAAATTCGGAAAGCAGGTCGATAAAACCAATCAGAATTTAAGAAAGTGAGATGAAATAAATGTGAAATGACAAATCAAATTATGAATTTGAACTTTTCCACTAAAAGTAACCAATCAGAAATGCGGAAAGCAAAAGCTGATCGAACTAATGATAATTTCCTATTTTGATTCGATTCGATACAGGTTACAATTCACACCGGTCATCTCTTTTTTATCTCTAGGACTAGGATAGGAGTAGGATAAGAGATAAGCAATAAGTATAATATATATCCAGTCTATATAATTTTGGATATATCTTCGTCTGTAGGGAATACAAACATGCGTATATTAATCATTCGATACAATGAATTACAATAGTTTTTCTAAGAAAAACTATTTTTCGATATTGAATTAAATACATATTTTTGAGCAATTAAACTTATCAAGTAGAAAATGATTCGTTTTAATTTCCAGTACAATAACTTATTCTACTATACATATATGTATATATATGTATAGTATATATACATATAAAAATGTATATACATTTTTATACTTAAAAAGGGAATTTTCAAATAAAAACTGTATTATGCATCCCAGGTTTTATTATGTTTGACGATAAAGTTCTATTTTTTCAAAGTATTCTTGTCATAATTTATGCAGGAAATTTATTACGGTAACAATATTTGCTTCAAAATTTCTTCAAAATTTGCTTCACTTAATATGGTTTTTTTAATTCGCAGCCAACACACTCCATAAAAGTGCTTAAATTCGTAGAAAATTTTAATGTAGTCGTCGCGCAAAATGAACTTAGCTTTATACGCAGACAATATATACACATATTTTGTAGTTTAAATTTAAACTGAATAAATTAAAATGAATGCATTTTTCCCCAACACTATGATAAAATATTTATAATATTTATTCAGAAATGCTTATCGTAATTTCTACAAAACAATCAAACTATTTCTAAAACATTCTTAATTTTATTGTGTGTAAAAATATAATTAAAATTATTACATTTAAACCCTAAAAACTAATGATGATAGTTAGAAAATAAAATAAAAAAAAAAACAAGTAAACAATTTCTTTTTCTTTAGTATAAAATATCTTACATCTTGAAAATATATATTAAAAGAACTGTAACTCAGTCACTACATTCTCCAATACTTATTAAAAAAAACATTTTGTTTTGACAAATTAAAATCTGTAATACACAATTTATAATTTGTATTCATATAAAAAATGCTGTTATTTCTGAATCATTCAATATTTAGATTAAACTAGATTCGTCTACTATTAGAACTGCTATACATATCAACATGCTTGCGAATAAACAAGAAGTCGGAAATTTTTGCCGATGTTCGAAGTGACTTTGAACCGAAAAATTGTTCGCACATTTCTTAGCACGTATCCGTATCGTTTTTATTACCGTGTTTGGTTAAATGATCGCAATATGTCCGTAGTTATTGGATGTTATGATTATCGGCGGATGGTTGGCGCTGTGTGTGCCGTGATTTCGCTTTTTTTTCTGCTCGCAGGTATCGGTCGAGGACGCACACCGGCCGATCCCGAACGGCGCTCAGTATGCGCGTTCGTGCTCGAATCACGTGCGGACGCGCGTGTTCTTCAACGCGGACCGACGAGAGAGATAAGCATTTTCTTTGCGAATCAAAAGCATTTCAGAAAAACGACGCGCTTCGTGTCGTGACTTTTGCGACGCAAAAATCTTTCTGATTTTTACGTCATTTATCAAAATCTTTCGTTCAAAAACATATTCTATTATTGAAATAACATTATAATTAAAAATAAGACAAACGCATTTGTATTTTTCTGTTTTCTAATTTATATATTTCATCATAATACATTCTTCAAATCTTCTGAATAAATATATATTTAATTTTATATTAAGAGAGATGAGATGTGAAAAAAATCTTCTCAGTAAATTGTTTAGCGATAAAGAAAACGATGAAAAATGATAAATAATAGTAAATTATTTTAAAGAATTCTATATATGTATCATTGAATCATTGTAATAAATAATTCATTGTTTATTTACTATCACAAATACTTACTGATATTTCTTCGATATTAATTACTCATTAGAGACAATTAAAACATTATAATAATTCAATCATTTCTTATAAAAATTTCTGTCGTTTGATTGAGTACCATTAATTATTTTATTTACATTAAATTCCATATACTTAATATTTAAATTGGAAATAAAATTTCATTTTTAATTAAAAAATATATAAATACTTTGCTTTCATCAGAGAACAATATTTATTTATTCCAAGGATAAAGTTATATTACATATAAATTTACATATTATTTGAATAAGTATTTTTAAAATTCGAAAAATTACTTTTTCGAATTTTACTTCATAAATGATAATTTATTTTATTATTATATTAATTGACAGTATATTTTTCACAGTGTATAAATACATTTTATTTGAACTGTTTTTTGCATGTTTACACAAATGTGTTAGAACGACCGATAGAAAGAAAAATGAGTGCTAATTCTTTTTGCAAAGTGAACGTTTAGAAAAATGTTGATATATTCCTCAAGAAATGAAATGTCGAACAATTAACTTTACATTAAATTAAATGATATCAGTCATAATAAAGACGTCATAAGCTGAAAGAATGATCGTGTCGTAATCAATGTAATTGAAACATTTCTTCATTTGAAAAGACAGACGTTTCTCAGATGAAATACGTAAATAGCTGGAAACTTTGACATTTCGCGATGTACATCTTCCCTTAAATTCCGCATGTGTAAATACGTCGACAGTAATATAAAATGTGTGTTTTTCTCGGACTTTTTTTTTCGTTGTTGTTTCTTCTATCGCGAGACAATCGCTTCTCATACAGGCTTAATGGGGTTACGCGTGTTTCCAGGTTTACACAAAACTATCCAATAGAGGCGACCGAGCGACTGGCATTCATGAATCGCGATTGAATGAGTCGGAGATTACGCAATCCCGATGCTAGTTACAGCGACGTCCGGGGAACGTGAACGTTTGTGGGTATTGTCTGCGATGGTGATAATTGTGTTATTCGGACATATTTTTCCGAATCAATTAAACCTCAGTTCCGTACTGTGGAAAAGTACTATTTCAATGTTAAATTCACCATACAAAATGATTAAGACGAGTTTTAAACTTTTATTCACATTTTATTTTGTCTTCATACAATAACATTTTTAGTTTTGAAAATATACTTGTCTATGAAGTTTATGTTCCAATTTAAAGCTGATTTTCACGAAAACTATTTATAGTTGTTATTTTGACGTTTTCGTTGTCATTAATTCTTTTATCTAAAAATTTTTTACTATAAATGGAGTTAATCGATTTTTGATTGTATGTTTTTTTAAAGCAAAAAACAAATTAAAAACAAAGTGAGAACCAAAAATTGATTACAGTTAAAAAGAGCGGAATTCCATTATAAAAAGAATGGAAATATATTGATTAAAATAAATCCTCAAAGTATTCTTTTTGTTCTGCGTATATATATTTTTATTAAAATACTCTTTTTTTAGAAATACACAAAATTATATAAAAGTATTATAAACGTTTGTGCAATCAATTAACGAAAAGCTTTCAATCAATTATGTATTTCGCAGTGTAGAAGACGAATAATGAAAATAACCGTTAAAAATAAAAACTGCAAAATGCATTTTTTTCTTTTATATATTTTTAGATCTACATTTATGAACGACAAATGTTCGGCATTTCGATTGCGAATCATTAAAACTGAGTTTGATAGATGCAGAAATGTACTTATTCAGGATATTATAGTAGTATTGTGTTTCGTTGACTGCGGCCCCTTGAAGAGCGTTTGCGAATGGCTCGATGAGGCGACTAGCGAGCTCCACGTGTTGCTGTTGTGCAGGGGTGGCTAGCCACCCAACGTCAGCCCGATCGCGTGGTCCGCCACGTGATTCGCTTTAAAGCATTCAAGTTATCGGGAATCGTGAATATAACATACAATTTGACTCGTTTGTCAAAGAAAGGAAACTACGGAGAACTCGATAATTGGTCTTGCTTATGTAATATTTAGATTTACAGCGACACGATTTTTCAACATCTATCGAATTACTCGTGTTATTCGTAATTATCAAGTATCGGATGAGAGATGCATCCATTTTTCATATTCTCGTTTCTCATTTCAACGTTATTTCATCATTTTTCTTTAGAAGATTTACTGGATATTTTATAATTTAATATAGAAATAAACTCGTTTTCAATTGAAGGTTAGTATACGTTTTTATTTCTTTTGCTCTCATAAAATGTATTAAAATCTTTAATTTATCTAATTTTTCTACAAAATACTGATACAAAAAGATTATATTTTGCATAAAAAAATATAAATGTCATTTGTGCCGTTTGTGTGTATGTAAGAAATACAATTTGTATTTTCAAATAATAAATAATGCTCCTTTTTCGTTTAAAAAAACTATTATTATTATTTCCGTACGAGTCATCAAGATTAAAAATAATTAACAGAGGCGGCTAATTAAATGAACATCAATATTCTCCGTAGAAAAAAGAAGTTCTTTCAGCTTTTCTTGTTACAGTTTTAAAAGTTTTGCAAAATGGCAAACCTTTTTTTTCTACAAATTATTCATCCTTCGACGAACTTTTTTGTTACCAAATTTCGTTTATAAAAAGTCAATTTGAATAATCGATTCGAAATAAATCGAAATCATTATTCCGAATTGTCTTCAAATTATTGCTTTCAGAGTTCGAAGGTCGCAGCTATTTCGTGACACATCGTCCGAGCATTTTCTAGTCTTTTTTGTACAATATTTTTTTTCTTGTATTTTGAAAAATAACATAATATTTTTTTTGCAAAAAGCATTCTGTCAGATGGCAGATGAACGCAATTTTGGAATCGCGTGCAAACACTTGAGGCTCGTTCGCAGAAGTAAACTTCAAACTTAAATTATAACATAAGAAAGACGATGTGCAGCGACATTGAAAGTAAAAGAATATGTGATGTTTTTCTGTTTGCGAAATCGCTCCAACTAATCATTAAAGATAATGCGTGATGTCAAGTGCAGTTTCGCTTTATATTTGGACAAAACTCTCGTTACGTTGAACGAATCATTGAGGCTTAAGGGTAATTACATCATTACATAACGATAATCGCCAGAGTGTTTAAATAAACCTGGCGCTCGAGAGTTCTGTGCTACAAATTGATATATATATTTATCATTGAATTCAACATTTTTGATATTCACATTGTACAATCAAGTTTATTGGAACAAGAATTCATTGATCAATTACAAATAATGAAGTTAAATAGTATGAAAATATCCATTTCGTTTATTCAATTATATAATATAAAATGACAATTTCAGGAACCAAAATAAACTGATTTTCACTGCAAAATGCACGAAGTTTGTTCCAGCATAAAGTATGTATAAGATATTGCTGGTTCTGATCGATATTAACTGCAGAAAGAGTATCTTTATTGAAAGTAATACAATATTTTATTGCATTACAGAAATAATGTATTTTAATCATACAAATAATTCCAGTTTTCCAAGAACATTATTATTTTTAACTTATACTATGCTGTTTAGTAATTTTTTAAACAATTATTTTATGGATAAATTGAAGACAAATTTCATATCTTAAATTCTTAAACAGAAGTACATATATAGTTATATCTTGAATATACATAAAAATATGAAAAAAAGTAAAAAGATGTTTGAGCTTTGATCGAAAGCATAAAAAGGTGCTGAATACATGTGAGTTGAAAGATATATAGTAAAAGTGACCTCGAAACATTGTGAGCATCGCAAAAGCGATAAGGTTGGTAAAATCGATGCTGAAATATATAAAGAAACGCAGGGACAGAGGAAAAAAGCTGTGGGTATCATTTTCAGATGGCGTGGATGACAAGCGACGTCTCTTTTGGACGGACGAACGCGCGCGCCCTCGAAGCGTGCTTTTCCGCTCGAGCGAAGCGGGTGTTAGTTTTCCTTTAAATGTTCGCGTCTCGGGACGCCGAGATGGATGCGCAGATGGAATAAGCCGAGCATCGCCCGTCATCCCGACAGATAAAGCTGCCGAGCGAGTCGTCGAGGCGCGTCCGATTAAAATATAAATTGTTCTTGGGTTCCCCACGTTACCGCCTTTTATACGCGTTCGCATCTGCGTCCCGACTGAATATATTTGTTCGCATATATATGTGTATATACAGATATATGCATATAGAGATATATGCATATTTGCGGAGATGAACTTCTATTCAACTATTTCCTTTGTCTCCCGTCAGATCGTTTTGACCGATCGCAATGACATGAGTAGCAAATGTTTATCACGTGCACTTATCGATAGAATATTTGATTTTTCAACGTCGCAAAAAGAGGTCCCTCATTCTTCTCACGATAAAGTCAATTTTCTTGGAAGAAAGTTAAACATGACAAACAATTCAACTGTACATTATTTTCTATTCAGATTACACTATGATTTATTTCAGAAATATGGATTTCGAAATGTACATGTATATTTTTCTGATATAAAAATAAGGTGTTTCTAAGAGAACAATTTAAACAATATATATATGTAGATCGTAAAAATGAAAATTTATATTAATATAGATGTTTGGTCATAAGAAAAAAAAATGAATCTCTGCACTAAGATAAAACCTTTACTATTTATATTCAATCAGCGATAGAGCATGGTATAGTCATAAGAATGCAAATTGTAATAGTTCGATCTAAATCGTAAAAGGCAAATAAGATATTAGAACATATTGGAAATGTATTATCAAATGGAAATTAATATAGTATCAAGTTATCTACAATGGTATTGAATATTATATTATATTCAATTTTTTGTACAAAAATTAATACAATTCGTATATTTTTATATTTAAAGAATGCAAAGCTGATATATTATGATGACTTATATTAAAATCAATTTATATAAAAATTGTAACTTAAAAACGGGAACGTAAATGTATCAAATTATTTAAATGTACATTTTCTGATTTGCTAAAACTAATTACCTTATTTATTATTATTTATTTACCTTATTATTATTTGTAGTCAAACAACTTTTTCATTTTAGAAACAAAAGTTTGTGCTATTTTAAAATGAAATACTAGACCTCCCCAATCACTTTGTAGCGAAACTTGTTCGGGCTTTTCATGCCACGTGTATAAAACGCGCTTTTCTCGAGGAAGCCATTTCATCGTCTTGGAACTACTGTATATAAAGGCTGTTGTTTTAAGGAATATAATTATATCGCTTTGACATTAAAAACTTGAATTCATTTACAGGGAAACCTTACATTCAAACAATAAGTATCTTAAAACATGATTACATGCACGCAAAATAATAACCTATTAATACAGGGTGTTCAAAAATAAATAACTCAAAAAAAAGATTTGAAAAGAAAAAAATTGTCTGATCAACTTTGTTCATATGCACCATAGTCGATAAATGGTTCCTTAAAAAGTTACAAGCATTTAAATGTTTTAAAAAATAGAAATAAATGCCACGGTGTTTGCCACATTAATGTGGCCATAATTATGGCTACAACAATGGCATTACTATTTGATAGAAAATCAATTTGAACATTAATTTGAGTTTAATTTCTGGATTTAATGTTTGGGTTCAGGGTTTTCTTTTTGGGTTTAATTTTTTGGTTCATCTTCAGGGTTCAATTTTTGAATTCATTTTCAAGGTTCAATTTTTGGATTCAATTTTTTAGATCAATTACTGGGTTCCATTTTTGCGTTCAATTTCTGGGTT
>JABFPJ010003781.1:0-15230 GCA_022817425.1 Gryon sp. ZL-2020
CGGGGGGGGGGGTGTTATAGGGATGCCATATGGAAGTCATAGGCAGATCATAGGGGCAGATCATAGGTAGAAGTATCTCGATTGGAACTACAGATTTAGTCAGGACTCATATACGGTCATGTAGGGAAGGAATCACAGGGTTTCGCCCAGGCGAAGCTAGTTATCATATCTCTATATAATAAACCGATAAAAATGTATAACTATTCAAAAGACATTAACATAACAGAAATTAACATAAATCCAATATCCTTAAAATAATAACATAAATCCAATATCCTTAAAATAATAATATAACATTGAATTTTCAAAATAAAGTACATTTCACGGTCAAGTTCACTTTGCTTTTCTACATGTTTTCTCTACATGCACATAGACATACATTAGATTTCCTAGAACAGTAGCTAAGACCTAAAATGTTAAGGTATTTTCTACGTAGACTTCGTTGCTGCTCTAATCGATTCCCCGTTCGTTCTATCCTTTTCACTCTTATACACCTAAAAAAACGGTTGAAGTTTTACAAACGTTTATAATACGTTTAATTAAAGTTAATAAAGTTAAAAAACTTATTGTACGACCTTCAACTACAATCTAAAAATCATAATTAATACTATTAATCATAACACATCATATCAGATCCAATATCATACCCCGAAATTCTACAAAAGATTAATATAAAATGTCTTTGATCGATAATATTGAATTACACCTCTAACTTTGGTCCACGAAGCGTTTGCCAAGTGCGAGTAATAAAGCAAGCAACTTGCATGGCGCCACACTCTCTGATTTCACACTTTAATACATCTCAAATATGAATCAAGTGCTGAAGAGCGGAATCAGGGTAGCTTAGTGGTCAACGCAATCCAACGGAGTATCGCTCCAAGACATTCGTTTGTTGTAAGTTCCATATCCGCGTATACCTATATACACATACATAAGCAACTATGTGTGGGTGGATGGAAAACTGAGCGGGGCCAAGAATATAGTGTGTGGCACTATATAGACTTGGCAGGCTCAAAGCGCAGCTCGGCTTTGGTCCGGGATGTTCGTACGTGTTGGAGTGGTGTGGAGTGTGCTGGCAAAGGCGTGGCCAGAGGGCGGAGTCAGTGTCGCAAATCCCCGCTGGTTCGTCCCCCTGTTCCGTGTTTTCTGTTGGGGCTCTCTTTGATGTGCCTCGGCTATCGGGATACGTTGACAGTTGTATCCGAGGAGGCATCCTGCTCAGCTACACACGCTACTCCGCCAATTTGTTGACTTACAAAATCGGCAAAATTTTCGTGTATCTAAAATAACAAATTTAAAACAGTGCCATGTTGATGCATAAGAAAAAACAGCAATTTGGGTCCAATTTGTATTTGTTCAAATGATAGTTGGTGTTGCAACGACTGATTGTTGAGTTTTGGGGGTGTGCTTATAGTGTCGGGTCAGATTTGCAAAAACGCAAGGTTGGATTGGATTTTGGCAAGTGTTTGTTGAGCTGAGTGAGAATTTTTGCTTGCCGTGCTGGATGAACTTGAGTCGCAGATATTTATTGCACCACACAGTGCGACGGTTCGCATCAAAATGATGGAAGTCCAGCAACGACATTCGCCGGTCGGCGTGGGTCCGTTGGACTTCTCGAGGAGAGGTATTGCTGAGACTTCGGCCTTTCGGGTGGTTAAGCCCAAACAGGCGCATTCGCCGTTTTTGCATCAGCCCACCATCTCCACCGAGGCTAACAATAACGAACACTTGCAGGAGAGTCCGCAAGTTCCGGGTGACAGTGAAGGTAGTTTGATGAAATAAAATGTTGGGTTTAGTTGCTTTTGTGGGATTGTGCAAATTTAAGAAAGAGTTGAATTGAAGGTTAAAAATGTTGTATTTAATAAGAGAAAATTGAACCTGCAAACACATACTGATCCTGATGAAAACACAATAATTCGCGAAAGCTACAACTTACATATGGCACAATGTTTTTATCTAGTTTTTGAGTGAATGAATATATATACAATGGACATTTTTAATGCACAGGTTTCTAAAAATGTATGCAAATTCATGGAATTTAAAGTAAAAAATAACATTTTTTTTAATTACTTAAATATATAGAATTCAAATTTAAAAATTAAATTTGTTACAAATTATAAAAATGTATGGAATTCAAATGAATGAACTATTTATAAATTTTTTAAATATTATTTGATCCATAAAATAGCTTGGAATGATTACTTTTTATTTATTCATAAATGTCATTTCAAAAACGAACAAGTAAATAACTTATTAATACATAATCAAAATCGCAATGTAAAAATGTTTTTCTTTTTGTACAAAATGGTATTAATATTAGTGGTTTATTATAACATATAAATTATAGAAAATACACTAATTTTTGAAAGAATATTAACAAATTATGAATATTTAAAATAATTGATCATTTATAGGATTAAATAATTCGACAATTTTTTTTGATACAACTTCAAGGGTTTATTGGACATTATGTGTTTACAGGATTACTAAAATAGATATTTATTTCATTTACCAGACTATAGTTTTTGTTCAAATTTCCTTTTTTTGACTGAGACATTACCATAAAAGTATAAATACAGAAATAATAAAAATATCTTATTTAATACGCCAATTTAAATTAAATGTCATGTTTAATAAAAAAAAGAACTTGTTTTCTCGTACATTTTGAACATGCTGATTTTTATTTAATGCACGTTTTGTATTTTTGCATGATCTTTAAATATTTTATTCTTTAGAACATTTTGTTTTATTACATTACCTTGGAATTATAATTAATCTTCTGAATTATTCTGAATAAGCTTTAACAACCATATTATCAAACTTACAATGACTCCCACAGGCTGACTCCTATTGTCATTACCAAAAAGATACAAATTATTCTCCGTTTTATTGAGTCAAACGCAATTACTGTTTATTATCATATATATAAATGAAATTGTCAATTTTTTAAATTTTAAATAAAAAAAACTTATATCTTTATATATCTCTAATAATTTTGCACGTAGACTATAATAATTACTGCATTTGATATGACTTACTAAAAATACAACACTTGTTAAATGAAAAATGTCTAAATTACAAAAATCATTAATCTGATTTTCTATTTATTAATTTAAACATTAAATTATTAAAACATTTTATATAATTTATTCCAACTACATTTTCGTTTCTAAACTTGTCCTTAACTTTCAACAATTTAAACCATAACATTTACCTTATTATATTATATATCTATTAATATTTCTTTTTCACTGAAAAAAATGAATAAAAAAATTCTTTACAAGTTTGCTTAGTTCCGAAATATCAAACATACAAAATGTCTTATCGTATTTCGTTATATACCTTTGTTTAAACTACGAGAAAACTTATATATATTCTACAAAGCTTTTCAAATACAATTTCACTTTGGTCAATTTACCAAAAGCATCTGGCAAGACTTATTTGTTATCACACTCCTAATTTATTTACACACGACATTAATAATATGATAAATTTGTCTATATTATATATACAAATTGAACAGCTTGAGTTATTCATTCCAGCGCAAATTATCTATATGTATATATGCCTTTTCAATTTCGACGACTCACTAATTAGAACAATTCATTTCATACTTTCCAGTATGATTTCATTACTTCCGTTATTTAAATGCAATTAATCTGTTCGATTATTTTATCGATAATTTTGTTTTATGTGATAAACATTTACATCTTTAAATGAAAAACCTAAAACTAAATTATTTAATTATTTTTAATATTAATTGTGTATTAATAAATTTTATTTATTTTCTTTTAATTTATTAGTAAATTAAAAAAAAACTTAATTAAATTAATGTTAAATTAATTGAATTAAATACATTTCATTTTTACAATTACACAATATTTTTTTATCAAGATTTAGATTACAAAAAAGACCATACTTTGTTTTAAATGAAAGATAAAATGGCAACTGAAAAAGAACGCAATAACAAAATAGAATTATTCCGACAAATGTAAAACGTCTCCTGTCATCAGAGGTGTCTATTAGTCGGCTATTACCCTTGCATCATGATATTTAGTTGGGCTGGCAATTGGGTGCATCGACACCCGCATTTACGCACGCGTCTACATGTGTAATACACGTGTACCGTAAACCAGATTGCAGTTCGTCCCATACAAGTAGTGTCTGTGTGTAACTGTGCTGCAGCTAAATAGACAGGTGTCTACAAAGGGCACCAACTTCGTTCAACAGGTGATTGAATAAATGACACGAGAAATGGACATCGATCCTAATACCTTCAGCCAATAAAGTCCATTCATTAATTAGCTATCTTCACCGTCGCTTTCATTTGTACTCAATCATTACAATACTTGTGGACAAGCTTTTCAAATTTGGATGTTTGCCAGCAAAATTTCTACCTGGAATTAAACAAAAAATTAAATTCATGAATGTAATTTATTTAGAAAAGTGATTATTTATTATAAATAATAAGTTTTTTGAGATATTGAGCAAGAAGAATAAAATATAATAAAATTATAAGTACATATAATAATATTTAAAGTAAATATTTGAAAATTGGTACTTTCGTAACTAATTTAATTTTTTATAGAACATGGTAAACTGTTCTATAACAGTTTACCATTTACATTTTTCATCGAAAAATTTGTTTTTACAAGTAGATATTTTCAGTTTTTTTATGTAGAAATTATTAAATATATATATATTTTTATTTTTAAATAAATAAATACATTTTTGCAAACTAAAGTTTTCACTTGTCTATTTATAAATGAATAATTCTTAACTCGTAAATGTGATTTCAACTTGTCCATGTATCAGGGATCGTGTAGTAGAGATTACGAGAGATTGGAAGAATAAAGCTCAAGATAATGAGAATTATCAGTCGTATAAAATCAGGGTCGAAAGCCTTTTGAAAAACCGAGCGATTCAAGTGATCTGTGAAGAAAAATTTTATTAATATCTTCTAATCAAAATAATATTAACAATTATAATTTAAACTTTCAAACAACAAATCAGAATATTTTCTTCTTTTTAAATTTTATTATTTTTGAAATTATTTTCAATATTGTTTCATGTATCATTTATATATCATATAAATTAGAGACAATTATAAAATTAAATTAAACTTACAAAACATTGAATTAAAAAAGTTTTTTTAATCCCTGAAAAACATTGGCGTAGAAAAAAAAAGAGTAAACATACTCAGAAGACAAATTTGTTCCAACTGGCGTTTTTTTATCTTCGTTTCGATAGCCGATGATTTTGTGTTTGCCCGTTTCTCTCTCGGCTCTTTTCATCCTGCGAGAAAAGTGTCGATTGGTAATAATTTGTTCGATTTGTTTTAGAAGATCATTATTGCAACGCTGCCAAAGTGTCTTATCGTGGAACCGCAGCTGAGCGTCTTATCTCAGCTCGCGGTGTATAGTAAAACATGATTTATTTCTGATAATCCGATGCGCGAGATAGCTTTGTGGCGCGGAATAACTAATCGCTGTTGTTATCAAAGATTATCCAACGTCGCTATTGTCTGGATTACGAATTTTTCGATTTGAATCCTTATGTTTTTCATTGACTTTCGTCATACGACTGTATTCGTCACTTTTTGATCACCTGGAAAATTTTTCTTCTTTGGTTTATTTATATTAAAGAACATTCAATTAACTTGTAATACTTTTGGTTAAAATTTTGTAATCACTTGTTATATAATTGTGCAATCTGTTTGTTTCTGTATGTAAAAACAAGTGTTTCATTATATAAAAAGTTCCCGAAAATTGGTAAAATTTTAATGAATAAATTAAATTATTTAAAACTTCTACTAATTTAAAGGACAAAATTTTATAACTTTTTAAATAACAAATAAAATTTAATCAAATATGGAATCAAAGTTTTAAATTTAATTAATTGAAAATAAAATTTAAAAAACGTATGGAAATCTTTTAATCAATTTCGAATTTTGCGGTAATTGAATTATGAATGTATAACCTCACATGCGCAGATGTGTCATTTGCTTTTAATCTTAAGTATGAAACTTCAGCTTGAACATAACTTTATAAAAGTGACGATTATTTCACACTGCTATTAATGAAAATTACAATATTTCCTAAAAAAATAAATTATTCGAAATAAATTATTCGCAATTGTTAGAAGTATTATTATGACATAATATGTCATTTTAAAGTAACACTATCGTGAAGTAGCGTATCATATATATCATATATTGGATGCCAATAATTTTTTACGATTTTACACATTTTAAAAGTAAATAATGTGTATTAAAAACTGTATAATACACATCGTCTTAAAAAAATCTGTATTGTAAAATCTGCATTGTTTTTATTTATTTGTATTCATCTAACTTAAATTTTAAAAAATATACACAGAAGAAAATAACTCATTAAAAATTACTATGTATCCGAGTAAACTTGTGACGGTAAATGCATTTAATAAATTTTACTTTTTGACTTAGTAAAATAATTTTAACATTTTAAAAAAAATCCCTCTCCGAGTTTCGAACTCGGTACCTGCGCGCTGTTTCTTAATAAGCCGTCTTACTTTAACCTCGCAGCTATTCGCCCGACTGTCGTTAAAAGGCTTGTTATGTTACTTAAACTATCAAGGCATGAAATTTACTTTCACATAATATTTACTAAGCGACTTAGTAAGAATTCATCAAAATTTGGCAAATTTTAGTCAAAATCTATCAATTATCACGAAAACGACATTACCGTCACAGATTTAACCAGATTCATAGTAATTTTTAATCAGTTAATTCCTTCAGTATACTTTTTTTTCTCTTGTGATCCTGCGATAGACTCAAGAGAAGGGGTAGTGTTTCAGTTTTTGGTTTTAAATTTCATGCAATGTAATATATGTTTTCACATGAAGCTAATATAAAAATGTTGTTAAAAAATAAATAAATGTTAAATTATGCAAGTTCCAGTAAATTTAATTATTTACTGGAATTATTCATTAATTGAAATATTTCAGTTAGCGACACAATGTCCATGAATTTACACAGATATTTGTATTATGCATTATTAAAATTATATTAAGTTATGTTCAAAACAAAACCACATTACGACATATAATTGATAGTTATATCCAAATTTTATTATATCGAAATTCATGTAATAAATTTTGATAATGATCTAAAATATTGGATATAAGAAAGAAAAAAGTAAAAAATACAGATAACTAAAAAAAGTTCTGCCGAGGAAATAAAGTTATTTCGAATCGTCGAAACATAGAGTCCAAGAGATAGCGTCACAAAAGGTCATGTATTTCATAACATTTTAAACTAATTTTAATCGAAAGTTATAGCCAAACGAAGATGAAAGCCGCTCGTCTGCCACCCAGGTAGCGGGACATGAGGGCGCTGCAGCTCCGTGAACATGTCATTTTAGAAATGAAATTTCGTGATAATAATCATAACGCTTATAATTGATTGAGGTGATAGTTTAGATCCATACTAACATGAAAAAGCGCGTCTGCCATTTATGCAGTCGGATAAAACCCGTCTGCCAAAATTTTGAACATGTAAAAAAATTGTATTTTTTTAAAGTCATTTCATAACGTGGCAGATTAGCTGGAAATGAAAGAATAGGTCTCAAATAACATGAAAATGTGAATCTGTCAATGTTTCAGTGGGACAAACAATTATAATTAACGTTTAAAAAATATTTTGATGAACATTTCAATTTAGTGTTTCGCGTTAATTTCAATTGTTTGTCCTACTGAAACATTGGCAGATTCACATTTTCATGTTATTTGAGACCTATTCTTTTATTTCCAGCTATTCTGCCACGTTATGAAATGACTTAAAAAAAACAATTTTTTTACATGTTCAAAATTTTAGCAGACGGGTTTTGTCCCACTGCATAAATAGCAGACACGCTTTTTCATGTTAGTATGGACCTAAATTATTACCTCAATTATTTATAAGCGTTATGATATCACGATATCATTCTAAAATGACATGTTCACGGAGCTGCAGCGCCCTCATGTCCCGCTACCTGGGGGCACACGAGCGGCTTTCATCTTCGTTTGGCTATAACTTTCGATTAAAATTAGTTTAAAATGTTATGAAATACACGACCTTTTGTAACGCTATCTCTTGGACTATTACTCGAGCGGTAACAGTATTTACTTCTCCCACTCTCGTAAGGAAAAGTATCGTACTCAACTAGTGAGCTCGGGAGATACTTCTCTCACTCACTTAAGTAATATATTATTATTTAGGATAAATTCACATATAAAATAATGTAGAAGAATAAGAAATTATCTATTTTTTTAAGAATCAACAAGTAAATATTATATTCGTTTTTCTTTATCTTTTTCATACTCATAATAATAATATATCAATTGCAATCGTTGGTTCTCATAAAAGTCTGTATATTTTTTTGTCAACTTCGAACATTTATTTCTCAAGTTCTAGCGACACAATGTAATTCAAAATTTGCAAGTCGATTCGTAGTACGTTAAGGTATATACAAAATTTCATTTCATTAATTATATTATTCATAACTATATTCGTTAGCTTAAATATCTAATAAAAATTAATAATAATAGAAATACTTCATTTTTTTCTGTTTGGAAATTATTAATTTGTGAAACAAATAAATTGTATTCATAATAATAATTTTTACATTTTTATTTCACATTTAGAGAGCAAAATAAATAAAATTACTACACCTTTTATATTTATTCTATATTACAATACTGTTTAGCAGTTTTTCTTAGCAAAAGTATTTCCAATGGACATTAATTTCAACGAGACTTTTACTAGACAAAACAATATTAAAATATACGAAAAAGTCGAAAAAACTGAAAATAAAAATATGCGCATGAACTCGGAATTCTATGGAAAAATAATTAAACTGATTTGATTGATGCTTTGAAATGAAAATGCGGCTTTAAAAAATATAAAGACGACGTAGGCAGAAAGAAAATAATGGCGGGGTTAAGATTGATAAATTGAGCAAAGGGTGGGTTCTCGTTTCTAATAAAGACGCTCGCCTGTCGAGGGGTTGATCTTCGAAACCTACACGGAATACACAATTCACTTGCACTTGAGTCGTTACCATATTTATCGACAGTTAACGTTCGAGATTCGAATGCCAACTATTTACGCTCGCTAGGCGTACTTTATTCCGAATAGCACAAACTCACGAGTTGCGCTTTTTCTCTTTTTCTTTCAGGAGGATGTAATCTCCGGCTGATGTTCCCGAGATTATGGGCGCCTTTCAATAACACCAACGACGACGCTGCCATAACTTCATTCACAAAATCACATTCAGGTAAATTGTGACATCTATGCTTATTTGTTCCTTTTTTTGAATATGTATTTGATTCTTTACTTATATTTTTTTGTTTGTTTGCTTTTTTTTTATCTGGCCGTCGTAAAATTATGAAATTAAACGTTTATTGCTGGATTACCACGTGTTGTGAGTCATCGATGCGATTTTAGACGAACAGAAAAGTATAACAAATGAAATTCAATGATTCATTCGATTGAGTCAATATTTTTGTATGGGAAAGAATGATAACGAAATCGTTAAAGTACATGCAAATAGGTGGTTACTTTTTTATTTTTAGTTATTCTTTACTGATAGAATGAATTTTTAGTTTTTATTTTAAGTTCATAACAAAATAGATCTCTATATTAAAATTTAATTAAAAAAAACAAGAAATAGTTATTTATAGTGCCGAGGGCGCCACTGCACCCGAGACTTTTACATTATTTTATTTGCCGAGGGAGCGGACGAGAAGTGGCTCAAAGTTGCTCTCGAGAAGTTCGCGAGAAACTCGAAAGCAACTTCTCGCCCGTCGGACGAGTTAGTTCGACTTCTGTCCGCTTCCGAGGTGCATAAAAACAATTTTTTTAAGGGAAGAACTATTATAAGGAAAACTTATATCTTATTTTTTCTTTTAGTATTGGAAATTGTATTAGTTTTGAGAATTAACTCGGCAGAGGTCGTGCTTTGTCTAATATCTTTGTTTATCAAACAAAACGACATTCGTTATCTTTGTCGATCGGTCGAAATTGAGTATAGGCCAAGTTCCCCCACTGACATTCTCCCCCTAACTAACCTCAGAGCGCATTTTAGATTTTAAGAATTTGTACGTTAAGGTAAAGGCAAAAACGAAGTTAAAGTCTTTTCTTTTATTAATAATATTTAACAATAAATTAGTATAAAATGACCAGAGCGTCATTCTTGAATAAAGAGAGAATATTTTAAGACATTTAACATATTTTTTCGACAAGTAATTTTAATGTAAGATGATTTTTACGTTTTTTTTCACTTCGTAAACGAAAAATCATTATATATTTTAAATAATATATTGAATAACATATTATATGAATCAAAGTGTATAAAAAAATGAGAAAATGGTGCTCTGTCTTTAAATGTAATGTAAATTGTCCATTTAAATTTAATTTAAGAAATCTGTAATGTAGGTATAATGTTAGCTTCGCAATCCTCTTAAGGTAATTCTTCTGCCGAATTCGATGCTTCTCTCTTTCACTAATGACGACACCATTAGCTTTATCCTTGATGCTCTTCTATAGTTAAAGAATCACCTTAAGTAATGTAATAGAATAATAAGTTAATATTATTTTTTATAATTATACAAGAAAAAAAGTAGCTTTAATTAATGAATTGTTTTTCTTATTTGTATCAATTGGTTTTATTTTTTTTTATTTATCTATTTTTTACTAAATAACATAAAAATTCGAAAAAGTTATAGTATGCTAATAAGTTAGTCAGGGGGAAAATGTCCGTAGGGGAATTTGGCCTACAATCGTCGAAAGACAGTGCGCGTCTTTTACTGGATTAAAAGTAGAGTATAATTAATTTATTGAACAATCATTGAATCACAAATGTGATCTCGAGAAAACGAATGATAACCCTAATAGTCATTCCTTTATAAATTTGATGTAATGTTAATTCCATATTGTGCAAAAATATTTACTTAATTTTGCACAAAATAATCATTTCTTCGTTTTCATTTAAAAATACCAAAGTTGTTAAAAGAAGTTATGTTTACTCTGTGAAATAAAAATTTATTGAAAAAGTTTTTTCAATCAATTATGAAAAATAATGTTTTTACTCATAAATGCATTATTAACATTTGTATGAAATCGGATAATTTCAAATAAGAGATTTTTAATCATATCGAAAGCATTTAATTGTCAAATTTAAAAAGTTGGATCAATGCAAACGATTTATGTAAATATTTTGTACCAATGCGGAGTTATCTTTATTCTCAGAGTCATGTGATATGGATTTTGAGTATTTATAAAATTTAACACAAATTTTACTATAAAACATAGTAAAATTATATATGAAAGTAGATAACCTCGTTAAAAATGTCTTAACCTCGTCACAATCATAAAAAATTTATAATTTTTTATACATGAGATATCGCAAAATAATATGAAGTAAATAACTATATTTTCGAATATGATTTTTTTATGAATTTTCATTAAATATTATAATATTAAATGTATGAGATATTATATTTAAATATATGTTTTCCAGATTTCATAATATTTCACTTTAACCCAAAAATAAACTATTATGAATTTTCTGTTTCATGGTCATATATTCTCATAATACAATTTGCTATTATTACACGGAAGAAATTAACTGATTAAAAATGACTATGAATCTGGTTAAATCTGTCACGGTAATGTCGTTTTCGTGATAATTGATAGATTTTGATTAAAATTTGCCTAATTTTGATGCATTTTTACTAAGTTAATAGTAATTTTTACAAATATTTGATGAGTTTTTACTAAGTCTCATTGTAAATATTATGTGAAAGTAAATTTCACGCCTTGATAGTTTAAGGTGGTTTTTGAAGTCTACTACACCGGAGTTAGTGTTTTTTTATTTTTAAATTATTTACTAATGTAATAAGAATTCAAACATATACTGTTTCATTCTTTAGTTCTGGGAGAATTATATGATCAAAGAAAAAATATGTTTTTAAGTAAAATGTTAGTTCCACAACTTCCCCCGTTTTTTCTGTTCTCTTCAATTTGTAAACAAAACGGGGGAAGTTGTGGAGCCGAAAGTTTACTTAAAAAATTATCTTTTCTTCGATCATATAATTCTCCCAGAACTAAAGAATTAAACAGTATATGTTTTCATTCTTAATACATTATTAAACAATTTAAAAATAAAAAGACACTAACTCCAGTGTAGCAGACCTCAAGAATCACCTTAAGGTGATTCTTCAGCGGAATTCGCTGCTTCTCTCTTTCGCTAATGTCGAAATCATTAGTTATATCCTTGTTGCTCTTACATAGTTGAAGAATTACCTTAAGGTGATTCTTTAGTCAAATTCATTGTTTCTCTTTTCCATTATTGAAGTCACCATTAGCTCTATCCTTTTTGCTCTTATATAGCTGAAGAATCCCCTTAAGTAACATAACAAGCCTTTTAAAATGTTAAAATTATTTTACTAAGTCAAAAAGTAAAATTTATTAAATTCATTTACCGTCACAAGTTTACTCGGATACATAGTAATTTTTAATGAGTTATTTTCTTTCGTATATGAATTATCATTTACTTTTAGCGAGGGTAATATTTATTTTAAACACTTTTAAACAATACAGTTTCCATATTTAATTTTACTATGTTTCACAGTAAAATTTATTCTTTTTCTTCAACGTTCCGAGACTGGTATTATTTATAGTAAAAATTCACATCAAAAACCGGGAATTGTTTGTTTCTGAAAAGAGACACGGTAGTCCTGGCGGCACAAAAAACATGTTTTTTTGTACTTGGTCAGAGACACTACCGTGTCTCTTGACAAATGCCTCTTAGTGTACACCCGTACGGAAAAAAATATAAGTCAAAATATATGTCAAAATATATAACTTTTTGCCGGTTAAATATATTTGAAAATATATTTCAAATATATTTTTGTATATGTACATATATTTTTGCATATATTTTATAAATATATTTTTACTTATATTTTTACAAATATATTTCAGAAATATATTTGAAATATATATTAAATATATAACTTTTTGCCGAAAATATATGTGCACATATTCACATATATTTTTGCATATATTTCGAAATATATTTTCTTCCGTTAGGGCATACAGTTTAGTTAAATCCTTTATATATATACTGGATATAATGGCATTTTCTACGAAAGCATCATTCTTTTATTGTCAATAAAAATTGCATTAAAAATAATTATGAATACTAATGTATTAAAAGCTAGGTTAATTGACTGCGTATGCGTACACGCAAAAAATAAAAAAATGATTTTTTCATATTTTTTATGGCAGCTTAAACCCAGAGGGACGACATTCCACAAAATGTTGCTAAAAAATAGGAAAAATTCAAATTTATTTCGTAAATTTTCATCAAAAACATTTTAAAAAATTCCCATTTTTTATTTGAATTTTTATGTATGTCCTATTTATGAAAATCTGATACATTGATATTTTGTTTTTTCCGTGTACTTTTTCGATTATCAATATATTCTTCAATAGTTTTTGTCTTTTTTAAACTCCTATGAAACCGCCACGATTTAGCAGTCGTTATTATGAAATCGTTATATGATATCGTTAACAATTCTAATAACCAAATAGCATTTTATATATAGTCATAACGACATTCATGCGCGCATGAATGGTTCATTCTATTTATTTACTGCATTCTTAGCTGGGTAATAACACATCGCAGCGTTATCACACAAGTAAATGTGAGTCAGAAGTTATTTCCCTTGGTGTTGTCGGAGCTTATGGCTCGCGATGCGATCCATTTCCTTTGTATTTTCAATTACCCGCAACTTTTAAAGTGCTTAGCTGGGCACTTTGGACTGGAAAGATTTGCCAGTTGGGAAAAATTGGCGGACGGCCTGCGATAAATGTCAAAAAGCAAGGAACAAATTCAACAGGGACTTAACTTGATTATTTCAAATGAAAGAATAATTTAATTTCAATTACTACAATTATTCATTAAAATTAATACTCTTTTCGATAAAATAGAAATTATTAGAAACACTTGAACAAAAGAGAAAATATTGAATGAAACAAAAAGAATTTTAAGCTGAATTAGTTACTTTTTGCAGTGAAAAATTTGAACATAAGAAAGATCTAAGAAAGCGAAAGAGACGTGGGTGAGACGGCGCCCGAGTAACTTCCTCCGCAGCCCGGATGGCGGCGACTTTTTATTTATCAATGGTTGGGAGACGTAAGCCGATGATTGGGACAAATGGTAGCACGCGTCATACTTTGCTTGGACGTGTGTTTGGCATCTCTGTTTCTTCCTATCGCGTGTTCCTCTTTTATCCGCTACCCCCAATTGAAGCAGATTAGAGAACGTAACACAGGGATTCGAGAATCGGTCGGCTTCCTTTGTACTCTTCATATGTCGGCGGTCTCTTGCTTTAAATTAGTCGCGACTTGTCATGGTAATAAACTCCTGTTGAATGCGAACGATAGATTTCCTTTGGGGCACGTGACGTTGTTAATGTCGTTATTCAATTCGTTTCGTTACACTTATTGTTTATTTGCGTATCATTTAGTTACTCCAAAGAGTCATCAACTACGGCGGCGAACTTAACGAGTTAAATGTTGTATTCTTTCTTTTCAAGAATCTACTATTGCTTGTTACTTTGGTTGTTTCCATGTATGCACTTGCAGAAATATTATAAATATTTGCTTTCTTCATATTATGTATGAAGTTGGCGGAAATGCGCCAAAGTATTGTTGTTCAAAATGCACAAATATAAATTCACTCAATTGGACAGATTCAAACATTAAAAAAAAGTATTTTATTAGCGCATTCGGAAACTAATAATATTTTGTCATAATAATAAAGGATGCACTAATTTGAATTGTCTGTCCTTTGTTAATACAAAATATTATGAGTTTGCAAACAAGCCAAATGAATTAAACATATACGCGTTGAGGTATTTAAAATTCTTCCTTAGTTGAAAAAAATGTTTTAAAAATAAATTTCTCTTTTATTTGTTCAGGTACCTACACTTGCTTGTGTACAAAATTATTCGTTGACGTTTCCAAAATAACATTCATTTTTCACTAAAATGACAAAACACTCAATATGAACATAAGAAAACATATTGAACATAAAAACAAGTACGCTATGTTTTGGCCTAATCAATGCATGTCATAAGTAACTTTACAATTTATTTCCTTATTTTTATTTAGCCTCGATATACCTATACAATTTTGAATATAT
>JABFPJ010003782.1:0-15230 GCA_022817425.1 Gryon sp. ZL-2020
ATATATGTATGATTTTTTTCATTAAATTATGTGCAACCATTATTGAAATATCTTAATTTGAATAGGCCGTGGATACTGGAGCGTAGGTCGGTATCTGATACCGACTTGGGCGCTGAAGGGTTAATAAGTCATTGTAAGATTCCGAGTTGCGCCCAACTGCGCCTACCAATCTTGTATTTTTCATATGTATAGAGCCTTTTCCACTAGTTTTATACTCTTTCAGATGTTATGTGTAATTTTTTTAATAAAACTTGTATTAGAAAAAAAAATCAGTATCCCCGCCAGTAGATAGAGACAAAAGAAGTAAATATTTTAGTGAAACAAATCAACAAGCGAACGATTTGTTAAATGACCAAGCGAAGACAAAAGGTAAAAACAAAATCCCACCAATCATTATATTCGATTCAAATAAAAAATCTATTGTAAATTTTTTCAAAGGCAAAGTGGACAAAGCGGATTTTGTCACCAAAAGAACATCAGATTTGACATCCGGGATATTGGCATCGAGCGCACGCCCGAAAATCATATTTTTAACTTCGACAAAACCGACTGGAACGAATTCGAATCGTTTATGGAAGACAACATGCCTGACATCCCGGACAACAGAAACCTCACTAACGATGAAATCGACAATTATTTACACCTCATGGATGCACGTATTCAAGAGGCAATCGCGCGCGCAGTCCCTTTCTTTAAGAAACAAAATAATACAGAAAAATACGTCACTGACAAAATCAAAAAATTACACAAAATAAAAAGTCGTTTATCAAATATGCTTTTTACACTATATAAAAACTTAACAGACATAACAAAACAGAGATTTTATCGATTAAATTCTTACTAAAAACAGTAAATGCGAAAATAAAGGCTGAATTTTCAAGTGCCATTAGATAATTTTGGAAAAATATGATTCAAAAAATTTCCACCCGAAGTAAGGATATGTTCCCCCAATTAAAACAACCTTTTTAGACATAAAGGCCTCACAGAAGTTAATGCACTGAAAGTCAAAAAAGATGATAAAATCTTGATTGATATTGACAATATTAATTTAAACAATCTTAAATCTGACCACGATAACAATTATATTATCTTGGTTCCCATTCATAAAGTAATTATGGGTGCTTTCATCTCGAAAGTACATGTCCAAAACGATAATTTAGGAGGGGGTCCCCTTCATAACATCATAAATAATCGAATCGATCAATTAGAAGCGGTCATACAAAACAACGCTCTATCAGGTTCAACACTCACGACTTTTAACGACGACAACAGAGCCACAAACCCAATCTGTCCGGACTTTATCAACAACTACTTCTGTAACTTGGCCGAACTTTCCTTAATTTTCCGGAAGTTCAAAAATAAAAAGTCATCCGGACATGACAAAATTCCAAATTTTATTCTTAAAGCCACTCCCATCTTTGGCATTAGGGCTTATCTCATCCTTTTTAACAATCTTTTGAATAATTTTCATTTCCCGAACACCTGGAAGATAGCTAAAGTCATCCTTATGTTAAAAAAGGAAAGGATGAGACTAGTCCCTTTAGCTATAGGTCCATAAGTCTTTTTCCCAACATAAGCAAAATATTTGAAGCTATTATTTATAACGGAATACTCCGATTCTTTAACGACAAACAAATAATACCCATAGCCCAATTCGGTTTTGCCATGGCCACTCCACGGTTCATGCCGCCGGACTTCTGGCCTCCGATATAATGCGCACGAATCACCGGAGGGAATTCGCAGGCGCATGCCTAATTGACATAGAGAAGGCGTTTGACACCGTCTGGCTTCGCGGTCTTTTCTATAGCTTGATTTAAAAGGGCTGTCCACACCATTTAGTTAATTATTTATGGATTATGTTAACAAAATAGAAATTCTATTTCGCCAATAGACTAGACAATAAGTCTAAATTATTCGAAATTAAAAATGGACTTCAACAAGGAACAATTAACGCTTCAATTCTTTTCAACACTTTTATTAGCGACTAGTTATGTCTTTTCGGTTTTAATCAAAACGAGACCGACGGCCTGAGAGGACTGCAATTCGCTGATGATCTCGTTATCTATATTACTAATAAAAACATAGACTTAGTCCAAAAAAGACTCGAATCAGCCTTCAATAAAATTCACAGTTATTACGAAACATGGAAACAAAAAATCAATTTTGATAAATGGGAGACGATACAGTTCAGGCCGCCGATGTCTAAAACGAATAAGAGATTTCAAAATGTATGGCAAGACTGTAAAATTAAAGATTATAATTCAAATACATGTATTCCGCACAAATCAGTTGTCAAGTATTTAGGAGTTAATTTTGATTTTAGAACTAAATTTAACACTCACATAAGATATAGCCTGAAAAAAGCATCAAATGCTTTCTTCAACGCTTCAGCGTTGAAGAAAGTTGTTTATTTCATTCAAAAAATCTTAATAAAAGAATCAAAGTCATCTGTTACATGTTATTCGTTCGTCCTATAATTACCTACGCATGCCCTATTTGGTATACGGTATTGAAACATCTGAGAAAAACGCCGCGCGCGACGCCTTGAGGAGCAAGCCGTAAAAAATTTATATACACATTGTTTTAGTAGCATTTAAAACAATGTAAATTGTTTTAAATGCTACTAATACCCGAATCTAATTACAAAAAATTCTTTTCGAATCAAGCATTATATGATATATATAGCGAATATACCCAGAATCGATAACTTCGTGATTCAACGTGTGCGAGATCACATAGCGTCAGCTGTTCACGTGCCGAATGAGAGAGTCGCAAGCTTTTACAAGATCGACAATGAGGAAATGAGAGCGCTTCTGACGGCGGGACATGTGCATCCCGAGGCCTTTGTTTTCGTGGACAGATTCTCTAATATATACAGGTATTGAGGACAACTGTCCAATCTTTTACCATCTAGCCAGACACGCGTTCAACAAAAAGCCGATAAGTCCTCCTCATCTCGGAGATCATAAATAGATTTTGAAAAATTATCTTTGAAATATTGGTGGCTAAATGACGAATATTATGATAACACAAACTAACTTTTCTAATCCTAACTGCTTTAGGATAGACTTCCGCCTCTCTTGTTCGGCAATCAGCGAATAATGTTTATTATTTTGATATTTATGTATACTTAATTATAGAATTAATTATATTTCACTCTTCCTCTTTCTATACTCCTTTCTTCTTGTTATTTTGTTTTGTTGTATATCTTTATAGAACTTTATTTTATTTCTCATGTAATTTTCGACATTATTATAATTACTACAAAACAGTCATACATATGTTACGAGTACCGCCTTGATGCGCATTCCACACTTTAAAAATTGTATAAGCGACTGACTACTTTTATATTGTTTTTTATAGTCTATATGTAAACAATGTACATTCCTTTTTCACAATAAAACTTTATAAAAAAAAAAAAAAAAGTCAGTATCCCTACCAAATGTTTCGGAATGTCTAGAGTGATTTCAGGATTAAAGACTCCATTTCATTCCATTCCATTTGAAACCCAGAGTGAAAGTCATCTGTTACATACTTTTAGTTTGCCCGATTCTCACGTATGCGTGTCAAATCTGGTACAATATTAGCCCATCTGTGATGGAAAAATTGTGAAGCTTTAAAAGACAATGTCTTAGAGTATGTCTTAGTGTCTGCGGGACATTGGAGTCCAACACAGCAAAGCAAATGTTTTAATTTAAACGTTTTTGTAGCAGTTTTTAAAACATTTGGAAGTGTTTTAAGTTTTAACCTATCTTTTTAACATTGGATAAAACGTCTAAGTGTTTTAAAATAAAACATTTCTTTTTATAGTGAACTTCACTATATTATTGTTCCAATCAATGTATTTACAATAAAGCGAATATTCCGCGGTTAGACAATTTTATTATACAGCTGACAAGTTATCATACAGGGTGGTTGTTTTAAGTTGAGACAAGTGAATATCTAGAGAAATATGCAAAATTTATATTAAAAATTCCTACGAGAAAAAATGCTTGAGATAAAAAGTTAATATTATTAAGGGGGACATCAATATG
Source organism: Gryon sp. ZL-2020 (assembly GCA_022817425.1). Lineage (NCBI taxonomy): Eukaryota > Metazoa > Arthropoda > Insecta > Hymenoptera > Scelionidae > Gryon > Gryon sp. ZL-2020. The sequence goes on from JABFPJ010003782.1 coordinate 4,035, forward strand.
TGCTAAAATTAGCTACCCCCCATAGGTGGAGCAGGGGGCAACTTTGAAATCTTAAATAGGAACTCCCATTTTTTATTGCAGATTTGGATTCCCCATGAAAAAATAAGTAACTTTCTCTTACTCGGAGGGTAAAAATGCCTATTTCTCCCACTGTCTTGCGTTAGAGAAGTGAGCATTTCTCCAACTCAAAACAGTGGGAGAAATAGGCAATTTTACCCTTCCTCGTAAGAGAAAATATCGTACTTCACATTTGGGAGAAGTAGAGACTATTCAAACTCGTGTGTGTTTGGCCACTCGCTTCGCTCGTTGGAAAAGTCCCTACTTCTCCCACTTGTAAAGTAATATACTATTTATTCGGGACATTTTTTAGAATTGTTCATAGATGGCGCTATAATTATATGTATATATATAATCCTACCCGTCTTGTGGGTTCGTAACGATTCGTAACAATATAAAGTTAATACGAATGGTTAGTAATTTTGAATCGGAAAACCCAATCTTTAACAAAATTTCCTCATGCAGTTCGTAAATTTACTAACTTTATATGCTAAGTATTTCAGTTATAAAATGTACTAACTAGGTTTCGAAATTTCGCATTCAAATGGGTGAAAAAATATTATAGATACGTAATTCCTTAAGGTGATTCTTCAATCGAATTCACTGCTTCTCTCTTCCATTAATGGAGTCACCATTAGCTCTATCCTTTTTGCTCTTACATAGCTGAAGAATCACCTTAACTGTGTTTCGGATTTTCCGATTTCAAAATTACTAACCTTTCGTAATAACTTTTTATTATTACGAATCGTTACGAACCCTGAAGACGGGTACTAATATATAAAAATGTATCTATATTTATTTGCTTGTTTGTTTGTTTGTTGGTTTGTTCGAGCATTACGCAAAATCTACCAGTCCTATTTCATTCAAATTTGAACAGTGGGTAGCTATGATGATGCAGATTGCCGTAGGCTTTATTAAATATTAAATATTAATTTTTTTTAAACAAAACTTTTTCGCCACATAGTGACAGAAAATGCAATTTCTATCTCTAGGGAGTTTTGAAGAAACTGCATTTTCTGCTCCCTTGTGGCGTAAAATATCGTTTGCACCATGGAAAATAAAAGAAAATTCTCTCCTCGTTAGATTACAAACCTCGCCTTCGGCTCGGTTTGTAAACTTCGCACTCGGTAGCGAATTTTCTTTTTTATTTCCCTTGGTGCAAAATATACTATTATTCAATTTTTGACATCCCCTCCAGGGGCTTGAAAAATGGAATTGAAAAAAACCTACATTTCTACATCATGTGATATTATTGTTAAGTCCCTACGTAACTCCGTTGTTTTATTATTATTCTTACTTTTATTTCCATTGTTTGGCATAATAATGGTGGCATAAATAATTAAATTTGTATATTTATTTAACTTATTATTTCTATTAATCCATACTAATATATAAAATTGAAAATATATTTGTTTGTTTGGTTTGTATGTCAATCACGCAAAATCTACCGGTCCAATTTAAACTAAATTTTGAGGAAATATAGCCCTAGGCTACAAAAGCTTTGTAGGCTTTATATTTTTGCGATATATGCATTTGATGTTGTTTCGAATTTCGACTATTAACGCGGCGGAGGGGAAACACCAACTCAGGAGTGGCAGCTCCCACCGCTTTTACCGCTCCCCACTCCAAACCGGGCAGAGCGTAGGGGTCTAAAAGCGGTGGCTCGACCGCTGAGCATCGACATTCACCAACGATCCGGTGTCCGGATCACTTCTCTCTTAACCTTGGTGTCCAAGGCAACCTAGCTCTTCAGCTCGGTGTCCGAGCCACGAAATCAGCGTTGCCAGACGTACGGTAACAACCGTACAATTACGGTATTTTAAAGTGCTGTACGACTCATGACGACCGTACAAAAAACGTACGGTAACTGTATAATAATAAGCAACATTTTACAATTAAAATTTTTTTTATTTTATATTTAAAAAAATGATGAAAAATTCATCTTCACCAAATATAATGTTTCAAAATCCGCGCCAAGTTCCGTCGAACGAATGGTCCTCGTATAGATGGCGAGAACGGATACGAGAGAGAGACACAGTTATAGAATCCGAGAGCCCTGTGGTATGGATGTTTCAATCGCGCAATATTTTGACTGCAAATGTAAACATAAATATTGGCAAAGTTCGTTGCGAAGGAAATCGAATAAAATTGAGTTCGATAGATGCCACGTTTTGTTGTGAAAGTGAAGAAACGAAATTTGGTTGCAACAATTGAAGCCGTTGTGTGTGAGAACGGCAATCAAAAAACAATAAATTGTTGTTTGTTATTCATGAAATATTCAAGTAAGTCCATTGAGCATATTTAGTCTTTACTTTTTGTACTGTAAGCATGTGGTTTAAGTTTTTTTTTTCAATTGTACTTAATTATCAATTTCACAACAGTTTTTCGCATTGTGCAGAGAACGACCAACACTTGTTCGTTAGATGACCGAGAGGAGTAAGACAAATTTTGTCGTTTAAGAAAGATTTTTCAAAATGGGTGGCGAAACAACCGAATCTGGTTCGAATTCTGAAACCGACTCAAGTGAACGAGAAAATCGAGCCCCAAAGTTTAAAAAAAAGCGTAAGAATTTTAAAAATATATTTAGATCTAGCACCTCGATCAATCGTGCCGCACGCACAAATTTTTGTTTATGACTTGTTCGCATTTCGAAGCGATATTTTTATTTTCATTGAGACTTCCCATCATCAATATTTTAATTAAAATTTATGATTCCGTAATTTATATAAGTTATAAAAATAAATTTAATTTTTAATAAAATAATTTTTGTTTTCATTGCGAATTGCCATTTTTAATATTATTATTGAAATTTATGATTTTTTCATTTACATAAATTGAAAATAAAATAATAATGATAAAAATGAAATAATTAATTTAACATTAAATTGATAAGTTTTGTTATAACATTTTTTTTCATTACAGTATTAAAAAAAAATCTCGCAAAACCATAAAGAAACATCGGCAACAGCGATACCGGTCCCAGTGGGAGAAACAACCGGAATTTCGATTATGGCTCCAACCAGAAAAATCAAGCATATACAAAGCACGATGCGAGAAATGTAACGTTACCATGTCATCGGAGTTGACAATCATCAAAAGGCATGGAGACAGCTCTAAGCATAGACAATGCCTTGTTGATGTTCAACCGAAAGTGCAGAAGACTTTGACCAGGTTCGTTGCTCCAGCCGACAACCAAATAAAAGTGGCTGAAATAAAATTATCTGGTTTTTTGGCTGCTCACAACGTTTCGTTTCTCGTCATCGATCATCTTTCCGAGCTGCTAAGAGATATTTTTCCTGATTCAAAAGTTGCTCAAGAGTTGCAACTGAAGAGAACCAAAGCAACTGCAATCATCACAAATGTCATCGGAGAGTCCCAAAAAGAGCAATTAGTCAAAAAACTTCTGAGTCAGAAATTTTCGATAATGATGGACGAATCAACGGATATTGCAGCAGTAAAAACAACGTGTATTGTTGTGCGCTTCTATGACCCGGATGCTGGGAAAATCGTTAGCCGATTTTGGGACTTGCCGCAGGTGTTCAACGACGAGCATACAAAAGAAGATATAAATATTAGTGCCACTGCTGAGCATTTGTTCAACACGATAATAAAGACTTTCAACAAATACAGTATCCCACACGATCACATTATTGGCTTTGGTTCTGATGGGTGTTCGACGATGATGGGAGTCAGAAACTCTGTATCCTCGAGGTTTCGTGCACTTTGCCCAGATATAACAATTTTAAAATGCCTGTCTCATTGTCTACATCTCTGCACAAGTGAAGCATGCAAAATGCTACCGAGAATATGTGAGGACTTCGTGAGAAACATTTACAGCTATTTCAGAAACAGTTCAAAACGGCAGTGTAAATTCACCCAGTTCCAACGATTTCTCGACCTTGATATACACAAATTGCTTCACCCCTCGCAAACTCGCTGGTTATCAGTAACAGCGGCTGTGGATCGGGTAGTCGAACAATGGGACGCTCTCAGAATATTTTTCGACCACGAGCATCTTTACGAAAGAGTTAAATCTGCAGATGACATCCAGGCTCAGTTAAATAACCCGTTTATGAAAGCCTATTATTTGTTTCTGCAGTGGGCTCTGCCAAAATTTACCAACCTCAATAAATATTTTCAAGCTGACAAAGTAGTCATCACAAGCGTGCATTCGAAAATGACCCTTGCATTCAAAGAATTGCTAAGCTCATTCCTTGATCGAGAGTACATTTTTAAAACAAGCTTGAGTGACATTAATCCAGCCGACAAATCAAAACACTTAAGGCTTGAAAATATTTACTTGGGAGTTGGAGTGATGAAACAACTCGAAAAAGATGATATTAAACGACAACCTGATCTCATCACGGACTTCAGATCACGCTGCCGTGATTTTCTTGTTTTGGGATGTATCCAGTTACAACTGAAGTACGATTTCGAAAATAAAGTCTTCTCATCCATCTCCGTTTTATCGCCAGATAAAGCTTTATCGTCAGCAGAGAGGAATACGACCCCTTCCATAATTCCACTGGCCAATGAGGTTCCGAGGATCTGCGCAGACGAAACGACTTTGCAAAAACTTGATGATGAGTGGAGGATGTTACCGCTGATGGTCTTCCCTGAAAAGATAACAAAAGAGACCGAAGTTGACGTATTCTGGCATAAAGTAAACTACAATCTTTATTTTAATTCCGTTAATTCTGTGGCTAGAAATTCAAAACTGGAGCCTCGGAATTAATATCATAAAAATCATCTGAATATAAACATTAAAAATTTAAATAATTTTCAGGTACTAAACTTCAAAGATTCATCTGGCGAATCCTACTTTAACCACCTGGCATCGTTCGCCTTGGGCTGTTTGTCAATACCGCATTCCAATGCCCAGTGCGAAAGAATTTTCAGCAAGGTGAATCTGACAAAAACGAAGACTCGGAATCGACTAATCACATCCACAATATCTGGGGCCTTGCTGACTAACGAGTGTATTAAGGGCCAGTCAGAGAACTGCTGCAAACAGTTTCATGTCTTGCAACAAATGATCGACCGAATGTCAGCAGCTAGTCTGTATCGCAAAAAAGAGGGCAATACTGAATCCCAGGAGATTGATGATGAAAATGTACACTGGTTTCCAAAAGAAGACTAAAAACTAAAGATATTACTACAATAATGGATATAATATTAGAAACTCTATATATTGTTTTATATAAGATAACATAAGATAAAAAAATGTCTGTGATTTGTTTTTGTTTCAGTGAATGAAAGTTTAAAAATTGAAAGGCTTAAATGTTATTTGTGATACATTAAGATACAAGTATTAGAGACTCTATATATTGTTTTATATAAGATAAAAAAATGTCTGATTTGTTTTTGTTTTAGTCAATGAAAGTTTAAAAATTGGAAGGCTTACATGTTATTTGTGATACATTAAGATACAAGTATTAGAGACTCTATATATTGTTTTATATAAGATAAAAAAATGTCTGTGATTTGTTTTTGTTTTAGTCAATGAAAGTTTAAAAATTGGAAGGCTTACATGTTATTTATGATACATTAAGATTCAACATGAAAAAAATTATATTTAAACATCAATAAATGTTTGTATAAAATACACTTGCAATATTTTTTATTTATTAAGATTCGTAAAATGAATGATTGACTATATCGTAATATCGTAAACATCGTAAATAATGTTTATAAGTACACCTTTTATTGTATAAAAAATACTTATAATTTATTGCGATATTTAACGACAACAACAAAAATAAAATGTACGGTAAAAGTAAGGTTTTGAATATTCGTTGTACGGTAGTGGTACGGTAATTTTGGCAGGTTGGTACGACATCTGCCGTTTCAGAATCTGGCAACACTGCACGAAATTCTCCTCCGCCGAATCGAGTTACCCCCTTCCTTTTTCAATTCATTACGTTTTTCTTATTTCTTGCATTTTTCTTTGTAAATCACATACCCTGGGTCTCTGGGAGGCACGACAGTGACCTCTATCGCTCCCCGAGCGGTCTACAAAGTCCCAGGCGCCGCGATATTCACAAATTTCGGTTCAGAATTTTCGTTCTCCTTTATTTTTTCTGTTTTAGTTTATTTTTAGCTTCACTTGGCTTTCTTTGTATTTGTTAATTATAAGTTGTTTTGTTTACAGTTTAAATAAATTTATATTTTGTTTAATCCTTTGTTTTCATTTCATACCCCTTTTTGTTGAATCCCTTTTATTTTCAGGTGACTTCGTGAACTCGTCTATCCTAATCGGCGACTCACTCAAATAATAGCTGTCGAGGTTATAAAATTCATTATCCGAAACAGCGGTCCTTCGAGCTGTTACCAATGGACTGGCGTAACATTCGTATTTGTTATGGTCCACTGCGTTGATGGGACCAAAACTTTCAGAAGGTACCTGATCATCAGCTACTTCAATAATGCCCTGTGGTATTCCAATATCAGGGACATTCACCCTTATCATATCGCCCTCACTGGTTACATTATTTGCAATGAGCTTGAAATACTCTGCGATTGGGGCTGGTATGACAAAGTCTTCGGGGATGAGATTTATTGGTGATTCTTCGTCTGCAAATCTATCCTCGGCATTCAGAACTCTAACGTGGTTTACCAAAATAGCGTTGAGAGCTGAGAACATCACGTGCTGGTAAAGGCAAAACGGCATCTCACGCCTGAGTCTAGGGTTTTCACCCTCCAGATCAAGGTAAGTGCGCTCTACGAGAAGGGGGAACGTAGAGAAATCCATGTTTTTGACTATACAGCCTATGACTTGGATGCGATCCAGCATATGGTCCTTCCACCCATAGCGGTTCATCCTTGGTTACATCGGTAACCGCCTTCTTCATTGTTGAATGAGTGGCGACCGTCGACTCTGAGGGGTCCGTGATACGTTGTGGACCCGTCTTTTGCGCGGTGGGTTTTCCTCGACCACGCCCTCGAGACTTCTTCCAATTCTCGGTCCTCTGGGTTGGCCCAGGTTGTCGTCGCGGCTGGTAGATGGGCTGGGGTGGCTCGTCTGCCCAGTTTTCAGCCATGGGCTGTTCTTGATAGCGTCTTTGAATGTGGTCAGCCATTCGACGCTCGTTCCTATTTCTAGGGACGTATTCCGTGGAATTTGCTTTAGAACCCGACATCTGTCACAAGTCCTCTTCTTGGTTTCCAAGGTAAATATGTTTAAATTATTGAGCGGTTTAATCCGCTTGGTGCGTTGTCTTTTGAAGATCTATATTCGCTAGCCGTTGGCTAGCGAATAGTTTAGAAAAAAAATTTGTATGTCATAGCTTCCTCACTTCGGGGGAGGGGGTTTGTTATAGGGATGCCATACGGGAGTCATAAGCAGATCGTAGAGGTAATAGGAGGGGTTCATAGGGCGTTTATGGGGAGCCCATAGAGGGTCCACAGAAGTATCTCGAGTGAAACTAGTGCATTATTCAGGACTCATACACGGTCATAGGGAAGGATGACTCAGGGCTCAACGACAGCTTTGGAGTCGGAGTATATAGCACCTCCTGGAACTGGGGCTTCAGCGCTGGTCTCGGGAGCTCATCAACTGTCTACCAGGCAGATACATTAGCCATTGCTCTATGTGCGGAGTATCTGTGCAGACAAGATACTCTGGCAAGGTCAATTAATATGACTCGCGGATAGTGATGAGGGCGGTCAGGGCACTCAATGGGCTGGCTGCTCGGAGCAAGGTGCGACTGCTGAGGATCCCTGGACATTCCGGAATTCTGGGCAACGAAAAAGCAGATGAGCTGGGCAGACTTGGGACAAAACTCCCGGCCATCAGCGACATCGGCATACCGTACGCAGTGGGCTTGAGACTGCTAGACACGAAGTTGAGGGAAACAATTCGAGATAGATGGATAAATGGCGATGGATGCCGTCAAGCCAAACTATTACTCGGACTCCAACTTAATACCTCCAGGGCTAAAGATCTGGCTAGGCTAGATAAGAAGCACCTGAAACTAAACATTGGATTCCTCACAGGGCACAACTGCTTGAGGTATCACATATCGAGACTTGATCACAGCATCACACCCGTGTGCAGGTTCTGCGAGAGTGGTACTGACGACAGCAGACATGTGCTCTGTGAGTGCCCAGTTTTTGCCATTCGAAGATTGAAGACTTGGGGGTGGCGTTTAAAGAACCCGAAGTTATCTGTTCTTCGAAGATTTCTGAAAGCCTGAGGTACCTCGGGGACAGGAACTGGAACTGGGAGGGGGTTCCTCATTCTCGGGCAAATCTTGATGTTGACTAGGGCTGAGTTCCCCCTCTCAGACTAATTAACCACTAGGACTTAATTGACACTAGTATACCACTCAGTAGTCACTCTAGGGTACTTTATATTCCCTACAGTGATTTGTCTGATTCGTTTAACTGGGACTTAATTGATACCAGTTTATTACTCGCATAAGCAGTACTGCTTGGCGATTTGCTTTAGGGTCGTTGGATACAATGGAGTAGAGCTGAGTACCCTGGAACCTTGTATTCCCCGACCCGCCATATAGACACAATACACAATAAAATAGAAGCCTTGTCAAAAAAACACTGGCGACTTGATGAAGATTACGATCTTAACATGGTAAGTAGAATGACGTATAGAATAATTGTTCGTATAAGTCGAAATGTCTAATGTTATGTTATTGTCTTCCCGTATGTGCAGGAAGCGTTTTATTTGTTTTCCGTATCTTATGAATTTTATTTGTTGTATTTTATTTTGTTGTTATAATTAAAATATCGCTGATTAGTTTTTTGGACAGACTGATTGTTCAATCTTTTACAAATACAATTGGCGAAATTCTATTATTTTTCAATCACAAGCATTTAAATGTAAATCCGACATTCTATACGAAAGCGAGATGCATATGATGGCGCCCAAATGATGGAAATTGTTTTCTCGAGTTTGATTTTGTTCATTTAAGTTGTACTAATAGCATGTTTCTTCCCTGTTTATTTTCTTTTAATCATACTGCTTATTCTTTCTTTTAATCTATATATATTTATATATTTCAAAAAAAATGTATAAGAATAAAGTAGCAAGGTTTCATTTAAATCCCAAATGTTGTTCCACAAATCTAATCCCACAAGGAACAGAAATTGTACGCACCCGTATTATAAAGTCCTACGAATTCCTAAAAGAAAATAAGTAATTAGGAAATGTTAGGAAATATGAAACATAAAATGCCTAAATAAAGCAAACTTTTATTAAAACACAAAGTAATTCCTAATATATTTTTATGTAAATGTATTAGGAAGTAATTAATTCATTTAGGAATGTGGAAGGACTTATCTTAGGAATGTTCGGTTCTCTAATTTTCTTAGGAAACCGAATATTTCCTAAGAAAACCGAATACATGTATTTAAACATAAATTAGGAAGTACTTGGTTTTTTAAGGAATAAATTTCCTAATATTTCCAAATAGGAAATCTTTGGATTTTGTAACACGGGCAGAATATTAAAATGTTGAAATAACGCCTGACACAAATTTTATACAGCGTGAATAGTTTTGGTTTATTAGCGTTCAGAAATGTGCACACATTTTATAAACAAATATGAACAAAAATTATACTTGAGATGTGGCAGGGAACGTTTACTGAATCGTATTTCAAAATTTCAACATTGCACGGAAAGCGAAATGAAGGAAAAATAGCATGACATCTTATACTTTAATTCCTTAATTTTAACAAAAATAAAATAATTTGAATGAAAACCTTTAATAACTCAAAAGTTATGGTATGAAAGTATCAATTTGGTTGGTTTTTTCCTTAAATGCGAGTTGAAGTTTATAATTTCTTGACTCCCGCGGTATTTTCCCTTGACGCTCGAATTTTTTTCACTCTAACGTCAAAATTTAAAATTTTACCGCCTAAGCTTTTATATTGTCAGCAGTTATCAAGCTATTTTTCCTCGATTTCGCTTTCCGTGTGTATATGCGACATTTTAGCTTATTGTACACTTAAATATTTATTATTCTCAAATAAGGCAACACCAACAAGTCTTAATTAATATTTACGCAGTTTTTGTTTGCTTCTTAATTAAAGATGATTATTTTGTTAAGTAATTTATAATAAACAATGAGCTAAGTACTTTTTGTTTTGTTGTCATATAGTTAATAGTACTTATATTTTTTAATATAAAAAACACAACAGTAATTAATTTACTAACGTGTTTAATTTAAATTTCACAACAGAATCCCCAATAGAACATTACATATATTATATGTACATTAGACGGATATATATCTGTAATTTATAGGTAATCTTTATTTTATAAATATATTATACGTATAATTTTTATGTTTTCTATTAGGGATCCCATCATCTTCAACTTTCGTAATATGACAAACCTATTTTTGTATCAACAAGGCCATTATTCGTGAATATTTTAATTAATTTTTTTAAGTATAGTTAAATATGAATTAGCTTGTAAACTGAAATTATACCAATTTAATAAATTAACTAAAGAATATGTATTAACTTTAAAATGGTTTCAGATTAAATGTTAAAGAAATTTGGCGGGAAAATTTGAATTCGATAGTTGAAATTGAAAGTTCTACTTGAAACAACTTCAATTTGGTCGGTCAAGAAATCACGAAAATAGGAATATGGCGTTTAGTCGGCTGTTGAACGTCGCCGCATGTAAATGTTATATGAAAATTTAAATACAAATCATGAGCTGACTAAATTTAAAAATACATTTTGACATGTTATGTTTGATTGTTCATCGTCGACAATATCATCAGTCGTTATTATAAAAAAACGTGCTTACTTAAGTTGATTGTCAGGTGAGAAACGAAGTATCGTATCATTTTACAATTAACGTTTTTATATAGTAAGTGATAAACATGTTATAAGATTATTCAAATAATGATAAAAATAACTTGAAAATAAACAACACTTTATTGTCCAATAAATAAACTTGAGTATTAATAGTAACCGAATGAGAGATTACAAATTTCGATAAATTAAATTTCTTCTTTCTTTTCAATTTAATAATTTTATTCCTCATCTTTTAGAATATGTCAAATATATATACATCATTTTACATTTTCATAGAAATATTAACTGAATTCATATAAATATTGAATAATATAATATAATAAATTAAGCTAATTAAGAATAAATATAAAT
>JABFPJ010003783.1:0-15230 GCA_022817425.1 Gryon sp. ZL-2020
ACATTAGACCCACATGAGGCAAGTATCATGTTTTTTCGAAAAGTGGCATCCTGCTCAGGACCACATGCGCTATTCTGATAAGGTAATGTAATGTGTGTAACGCTAGGCATCGTTATGGCCATAATCAGGTTTACCATAATGTGGTTTGCCTTATAAGAACTTGACAAGGTCCACATCTGGTTGCCATGACGTAAAATTGACTTTTTTTTATTAGGCTACCCTGATGGGGGCCTCATAGGGTTAGCCACATCACAACCACAACTTAGCCAACCTATAAGTATTAGAAGCTCTTAGCTATGATGTTCAAGAGTCTTGGTGGTGTGAGGGTTAGAGGGTTTCCCTACTGATTAGAAGGTCGTTGGTTCAAATCTTCTTTAAAACAAATTTTTTTCATCTGTTGTGGAATCCGAATCAGACCCTCATCAGGCCCTGATGTGGCACTTCTATTTTATCAGATTACTTGATCAGGACCATATCAATTCCTAGCGTTACACGCATATAATATCCTAACTTAAAAATCTAATTATGGCCAGATTAGGTACTGTGGTTTCCTGATCATGGCCACATCAAAACCCAATTGCAATTTTTACTAGGGTATCTTATGCCTTTTAATTTTATAAAAAATAAATATAATTCAATGACTTGTTGGACCCGTTTGGGCACAAGCGCGTTAAATGCATTCAATATTCATATAAATGTGTAATACGATTGCATTTATTATTAACATTATTTTAACAAATTTCTATTAAAAAATATTGACTCGTCATCAATGTCACAGATATCAAAAGTAAAACTTCTACTGTAACTGGTGGGATAACGACAACCCACCTAAGATTTCAAACTATTACAACTTTGTTAATATTCAATAAAATAATTACAAAATTTAAATTTAAATAATGTTTATGTTTAAGAATATAATAATAATAATCATTAAATGGGTTAACAGTTATGTATGGTTGGTTTTTATAGGTGGGATGACATATGTCCCGTTGCGCCCATAAGGGTTAATTAATGAAACATTAAAAATATCATCGTTTATTTGAATTTTCTCCGTTTTCATGCAGTTTACTTTGTCATGAAAAAAATTATACTTTTTCACTTCAACCGAACATAAATAAACCATATTCCTGAACTCTTTTTAATATTGACAAAGTTCGTAAAATTAAATTCTATGGCACTACGCGACTTATCCTGGGTATCACATATATCGTCTATTTTTTCATATCTTTTTATTCATTAAATTAACCATGGCCATTGTACAAACTGCACGCTTGACTTAATATATTCTTCGTAAAATTAAATCACTGCTACATACTCAAAAGGATTAGAATATTGAATATCATATAGCTCATGTTAAGCTGAATAGAAAACTTTTCCTGTGCTTTTCCACTTGTCTGGATTATATTAGCATCCTTTTAAAGACATTTTACTCGTGGAAAGTTTGTGAGTTTTTTCAAACGATGTATACAGAATAAGTCAATTAATATGTAAAGAATATCGCTTTTTTATTATAATAAAATTCATTGAAATTTTGCATGTACATTTTTGGAGTGAAAATGTTATTTGTCTTTACTTAATCTTAAGATCGATTATGAGATAAATATGTACATGAAAAAATGGATAAACTTAAATAACAATAAATTTTTATCAAGCACAAGAAATTACTTTTTTAATACAACTTTTATTACAATTTATTTCTAACCGTTTCCGATTGACCAACATTGAGATCAAAATACTCGTAACAGCTTTAAAATTTATTATAAACTTCTTTTTGTAAGTGTGCCAACGGTAAGAAATAAATAAATATACAGATAGAAGAAAATTTTTTCTCGTTTTTTTTTGAAAATGATCTTTCTCAAATTTCCCTCTAGGTAATAACACTGAACTTACATATTACATAAAGTTCTATTTTTAGACAAAAAGTCCAGATTTTTGAAACGGCTTTACATTGGAACATCTTGCAATCATGTGACTGAACAGAGAAACACCATTTGATGAATACATTATGCCGATGAATACGTTACTTTTACTTTTCATCAATTTATTACGCCTGCCAATAAATCAATCGAAATGTTCTTAAAACTGTTGGAAATTCACGCTTCTTTCGAGCATTGTTGTGTGACAAATTTTGTACATGTGTCTATATTTTTTCTAGTAACTTGAAAAAAAGGTAATTTTTGCTCATTTTCTTCTGAATAGAAAAAAAGAAACAGATTATAATATTAGTTTATAAACTACAAACAAAATTTCTTTTTACATTTCATTGTCTAACATTCGAGGTAATATCTTTCATAACGTTTTTCCTATCAAAACATTGTAACTTGTGACTAATTTTGGGTGAAAAAGTCATCTGGTTCAGCATGTGTTTCAGCATTTATCTATTTTAGTTCTACGCGTTTGACTGTTTATGATTAACAAAGGGACGCGTCCACATGATGGACAAAATGGGTTTGAAGTACTACATTCAAAGCGATATTTTACGTTACACTACATAATTTCGTAAACACACGTGTCATGAACTGATTAACGCTTTTATTTCCGTCTTTCTCTATCTCGAATGTTGGCAGACATTCAGCTGGGCGCTCAGGCTCCAGGGATCTCACGCGGGAAAAAAACCAATTTATCTTCGACACCACAAAGTTAAATGCTTTTCATTGAATCGTGAAAAATATTTACGATAATATTATTTGCTTTATGTTGAACGCTTGATTGTCAATTTCGTCTGAAAATGATATTTTAGTTGTATTTTGATCGACAGAAAACAATGATTATTAAAAGAAAAAAAGCAGACAGTAATTTCTTTGTATTATTATCACATTATTCATTTTCAATTATTCGGTTACAGTGTTTTTAATAACTTACACTTACTTACACTATATTTTAATAATGAATTATATTAAAGTGATTATTAATTGGTTTACAAAAAAGTTATCAGCAATATGCATCGTAACTTGTTTCTCAGTGTGTAGTTTCCTCATATTAATAGTTTACGAGTGTTCAATGAGAGAAAGTAAATTTAAATAAAATTGCACAGGTGTCGGAAGGATGGAATTAATTATGTACGTCATCTGGGGCATTGCTTAATTGGGGATTTTTCGGGGTGGAATAAGGTGTGACTCAATGTTGCACCTCTATCTGGCGTTTTGATATTTATTTTTGAAGTGTGTTCAAATAGAGACATTTAATAGCGTATAATATGTTGTGGCGATAAATTACTTATACAAATTTACGCGATGAAAATGTTTTAAACTGAAGTGGAAGTACGTGTCATGATACTTTTCAGATGAGTTTTCTCAATTTTCGCTCTAAATTATAAAGAAAACAGAAATAATTGAATAAGCAGATGACGTCTATTTACGTATATGCTAAGTAAATTTATTTTCAATACATTGTAGATTGACTAATAATAAAAATAGAAATAATTAGAATAATAGCTTTTCTATATATTTTAATTTCAAACACAAAATATACATAAAATTAAATAAAAGTATAGTCTAGAAAAATATATCAAATTTAAAGATAATTTTCATATGTACTATAAAAAATTTAATGTAAAATTACAGTATATACTGTATAAAATAGTTGTGATAATATTCACTATAATATTACATTGATACTATAATGTTATAGAACGAATATAAAATTAAAGTTGAAATTTAAAAATGTATATGATAACCTTAAAGTAAATATTGAGATGACAGATGACAAAATTTGGCTTAAAATTGTATATTAATGTATGCACTGGAATCGAATTGACATATATGACAATAATGTATTATTAAGATTATAAATTAAACATAATGAACAAAAATGGACAAATATACTTTCAATATTATGTAAAGAAAATTACTGAATAATAAAATACTACTTTGAAAGTTAATAATAAAAATTTGCTTTTAATGCTTTTAATGCTTTTAATAAAATTTTGGAAATCGTTGAATGAGTTATTTAAATGTATAAATAATATTTATAATTAATGCATCTTAAATGAGTATTTCAATGAATTGAATGCTGGTTTTATATTTCAAATAATCAAGTATAAAAATTAAATTTGTTTTTTTGACTAAAAAGAACCAAACCTAATTATAAATTCAATAAAAATGACTGGACAATATTTTTTTTGTTACAATTGTATAAATTTATACCAGAATAGGTAAAATTATAGTTCCAATAATAAAATTTTGTAGCTATATTGTAAAGTTATATTGCAACTTTAATCATTTATATCTCATCATATATAATTATAGTTAATGTACTATATTTTCGCAGTTCAACTATAAATTTCTAGAATGCTTATGAAGTTACAATGTATTAACAATATTTTTATACTTTGAATTTACTTTTCTAGTAAATACAATATAAAATGTACTATAACTTTACAGTTCACATTTACAGTGTGAAACAGGTTGTCAATAGGTATAAAAATAAAACTGACGATATGCGAATTCATCATAATTACATTCATCACTTGAATCGATTTCAGTTGTTTTTAGCGCAACAAGAGTTTATACCATAATAAACTTTTCTCTCGGCCTTGCAAAGACGCCATCTTTTTACGACGCAAGATTCGCAATAATTGTTAGCCAGTTGCCATTAATAGAATATATCTGACAATTTGGCTCAAGGAGATCCACAAACAGTGCGTTGACGTTCTGCTTTTCGCGCTGTTCATTCCTTCTCCCGTGAGACAATTGGATCCGTCGAAAAGCATTTCCATGCTAATGAAAAGCAATTAGTCTAACCGCGGGTCCGGTGCACTGACAGGGTGTCCGCTGGTTTCGGCCCACTTAATATGCATTAAAGCGGCTACGTGTGTTCTTCCCGCACGATGGATTATGATTAGTGACACTCACCACATTCTGAGTGTCTATTGTCAAGCACATATAAGCAAGCTAGTTTGTCAATTCTATTATTGGTTGGTCAAATATTTGTGTGAAATAAGGAAACAGAGCATTTAGGTTTTACATGTTAATTAATCGAATCAAAAAAGGGTTATTGTTAAATTATTGTTTTGAATTAGAAATCAATTTGGTGGTATGTTTGAGTAGTTGTAATACTTCTGTATTCGTAATTGTTAGTCCTTTTTACATAGTAAAAAATCGATCAATATATTATTTATACTGGCCAGAACAATTCGATACCAACGGAAAAAATACTATATTTGTTTTCACCAGTGTTGAAATGTCCTTCCAGTTATAAATTATATATTCATTTTGAACAGATTTTACATTTTTCCATTTTATATAATTAAAATAGAGATACTACTTTTTTTATTATATTTTTTTATTGTAGATATAGTTTTAGTTTATTAATGTTGGTGTCTTATTTTTTCTTGTATAATAACAATATTGTACCAAATAAAAAAAAACTAAACCAAAAAATATTGATTTCATAAATTATGACATATAATATTTTCAACCATAAATTTAGATTAGCACAATGCAAATGTATAATTTAAAAATAAAAAAATGTAAAGATTATAATTTAAATGTAAAATTTACACTCTAATCTAAAACAGTTCTTTAATCATCTAATATGTTAATATAAAATGATATTCTAAAATTATTGAAGGTCTATTTCACGAAACTCAATTTTTTTAGCAAATGCATTTGTTTCCAGTATGTATATGAAAGTGCATGCGCACTTACAAGTGCATGTAAGCTCTTGTCTAGCCACGTGAGCTTCTGAATACGCTTGTTTGCACATATGGTGACAATTTACTATTATAATATCTTATGATTTACTACAATTAAAATTGTTTAAGTTGCAAGATATTGTCATTTCTTATACATTTTCTATGAATTTCTTTTCGGAGAAAAAACTGTGATATCGAAAGGTTGAATTTTAAATAAAGTTTGACAAAGGTTTCGGACAGTGTTCGATAAAATCCAAAAGAAATTGTTTTCATTACATTTTTCGTAAGCTTTGGAGTATTTCCTATTGTTCCGCAGTTGCTGAATACATCGCTATTTGCATTAAAAAAGATGTTTCACAATTTGAAATTGCTGTTAGTGCTAAAATTCAATCAAATCTGGAGAATGCTAATTAAGTATAAGAATTGCATTTTTTAATTATAAATAATGTAAAAATAATTGTAAGTTGTATACTTTTTAAATATTAGTGATGTTATTAAAAAACGATAAGTTTTGTTTTAAGTAGGAAAATGTAATAACATGGTAATTTTGCTAATAATGTGATGTCATCTGTAGTCGCAATGATCGAGCAAATTGCTCGGAAATTATGTAAATGAGAATTTTAACTGGTTTAGAGTTAGATTAATTTGAATGGATAAAATTAAATACAAATTTCTCAATTATAATTAAAATTTGTATTTACCTAAATAATTTAGAATAATTAGAATAAATGTATTATTTTGTTGCATTCATTTTTGATGACATAAAATGAATAAGTTGAAGTTATATTGACGTGCTATATAAAGTTTACTTATGACTCTGCGTTTAAATGTATTTAATGCCAGGAAATAATGATAACTAATATTTGTGGAAAAAAGAAACCTTTTTTTTATTTTTTTTTTATTATTCAACGCCTTTCTGTCCTTAATAATATAAATCAATAATTGATGAACATTCCATACACCATTGAAAGTAATGGTCATTGTATTTCAACAAAATTCAATCATATATACTCTCATTTCTAATTTTAAATATATACTGTAGTTTAAACGAAAAGTACCGGACACACACACATTGTACACAATTAACGTAAAGCATTTTATTTTATTTCAACAAAATGCAATAAAATGTTTCCGGCAATCATGTTTTGTAAATCATTTTATAAATTGAGAACGTAAAAGTAAAAATTGTTCGTAACTTTTAGAGTTTTAATTAAATTTTGAACTTTCATGAAATGTTACCTTTATTTGAAATCTCTGCAAGCAATCGATTTATAAATATCTATGCATTATATAACCGTTGAATGATAAATATTGATATTGATCAAATATAAGTATCCCGCATTTATAGTATAATTTTTTTGTAATTTTATCTCAACGGATAAAATTAGGCTAATAAATTTACAAAATTTCATAAGAGAAAATAGAATTAAAAAATGCACAAATAAAAAATATATATATTTTGTATTAGTATTTGAAATTATGTATTAATAAAAATTGTGAAGTTATGCATTCATTAAATTTCTAGGAACATTTTATTAAAAACCAATGTCATTCAGTTTCGTTAAATATAAACTGCAAACAAATATCGATAAACATGGTAAATATTTTTTATCATATAATTGTAAAACCATAATCAATATATCAGACATTTAAAAATTACATTTCAAGAAGAATGAAAATAATAAAGATCGATAAATATAGAAGATAAATGGAAAAACTAAAATTTAATAAAATATTAGATTTTGTAAAGAACATGAACAAATTTCCAAAACTTGTAGTTTTCACATTTTAATTCTATTTACAGAACAGTTATTTTTCAATAATCATTATAGTAACAATATTGTCAGATATCTATCATCGATCATACACTATTATATTTCATTAATGTTAAATGTCCCTGTTGACAGTTATTAATGCCAATTATCTTACGCCATCTCTACATGTTAATAATATTTCATGCAACATCGATAACTAAATTATACGAAGAAAATTGAAGTCATTTGCATTACAGTACTATATTCAGATATTATATAGAAATTATATAGAAATAGATGCAATTTACAATACGTATAAGATTTTTTTTTAAGGAATATATTCATTAATTAATTTCATTTAATTATTTTAATGAATATTTCCATGACAATTATATATTCAATTTGTTAAGTTATAACAGTTCAGTAATAATACTAATAGTTATGAAAATAGTTAATTTTTGAAGTTCCAAATGACTATAATAAATACTGTTATTGTTACATTTAAAAATGATAGAAATATGGTAGAATATTAAATTTAAGCACTGACAAATATATTTATTGCTTAGACAGTAATGAAAGAAATTTTATGTCGCATTGATGCTTTTGGAAAACTTCATCAACTGAGATTAAAATAACGATTATTTTGAAAACCTAATCTTATTATAGCATTTTCTACAATGTAATAAAAAACTTTATTCATAATTTCTAACTAACTTTTTTTCTTATAATCTTGCATAAGTTATTCGGCAATCGCTTTTTTTAAGCGTAAAATTTGAAAAACAATTATTGAAAAAGTACTAAACTTTTAATTAAAGCATATTGAACATTCATAAAAGATCATAATAAAGCAACAATTTTTAACAAAAACTGAATTTCAAGTGTAATTGTAATTTTAAATTCAATTGTTCAATATGTTTCCACAATTACGTGTTTTTATCAAAGTAGAATAATATATTATATTTTCATAATATAACAATTGTATCAATAAATGACTCTCCGTAATATAAGAATTTTACGAACCATAATATCAAATACAGAAATCATTGTCTCATGAACAATTATAAAAAAGCGACCTTGATTTGTTAAAGTTAGTGTGGATGAGAAATCAAAGTATGTGATTAGCGGTCGTTTGATAAATCAAGGCTCTTGTGAGTCTGTGTTGGCACAATAGTTGTCGAAAGAAATAGTGACCGCATTGCCAATGATGCGAGCGGTGAACGGGCGTCTCCGGCTGGGCCGGGCCAGCCGACGATGAGCGATCCGCGTCATTCCTGATGCTTATTGGTATAGCGTCCAGGGTAGAAGTCTATTTTGGGCGCTCAATTATCTTCACACAATGTACCGATCGTGCACCGCCCCCCCCCCCCCCCCGACGGACGAACCGATGTGTATTCTTTCGCACTCTGCCCGGACCGTGAGCGACTACTTACGTAAGCTGTGCCGGACCTCCCTCTCGCTTGACGAATGACAGAGAAGAAGAGAGCGACAGTCCGAGAGAAGTCGACGCTTGAGCTTATTTCTACCCACATTTCACCGCGCCGACACATTTCAACCAGGTGCCGGCGCAATATCCTCGTTAACCGTACCGAAACTTCCGTTTCCATTATTCCCAAATTAACGACCAATCCGCAAAGCTCAAAAATCAACTTTAAAATTCAAAGCTTTTTTGTGCCTTATCATCCTGCCCTTCCCCTATTCACCCGTCTTTTGAATAACTTCATTTTACGAGGATTTGTAGTTTTTTAATCGTATGTAATCATTTTGAGGATTAGTTCAAGTAAAACTTAATCAGAAGCACTTTTATTTAATCAAACTCTTTTCAATTGAATGAATTAAATTTTTTATAAGAGTATATATAATGGGTTATTGCGTTCTGAATGTACAAAGAGATTTGTCACCGTTGTCAAAGTACTTTGACACATAGTAATTAATTAGGTTTATATATAATAAATTACTGATTTATGTTATAATAGATGTTTCAGTGGTTTATTAGCACATGTGATTTCATATTTGCGATAATAGTAATTTAATTTTTCTAAAGTAATTCCCATTTAGAATATAACAATATCTTTTTGAAAAATGACCTTTGTGGAAATAATGATACAGTATTCATATATCATAAATCTGATTGTCTCTTCTGAATTTTGCAAATTCAATTTAACAGTTTTCTATTGTTCAGCCTTACTACATCACTTGCAATTCATATTCTCGGTTAAGATTTAATGATTCAATATCATCTTTTTGATATAGTCTTCAATTCACTTGCTATCAATTTAACGTCCTTTATTCTACTGACTTAACAAATATTCTATAACACAAAATTACTCAACGTTTTTTAATAGAAAAGTTAAAACGTTTTTATATGAATTTCTTTGAATAAAAAATGTCCATCCAATTTCCAAACTTAAATAAGTTGAGAAATAGTACGAAAAAAATCATAAATTATGTTGGGAATTGTGTCAACGCTTAATAATTAATGTAACATTTTATGAACTATCGAAGCGTATTGACAACAATTCAATTATCGTTTGAAATATAAATTGTTTAATCTTATTTTGCTTTGTCCAGTATACTCGGTTATTTGAACACGATCCATTCTGTCCTTTTTAGTCTTATTATACTTAACATCTAAAATTGAGCGAGAAAATAACTCTATTCAAATAGTTCATCAAACCTAAAGATCTCTTATTATTTTGAACAATTGATCGTAATATACGAATGATTTATTATTTATACTCTCTGACATATCTTTTTTCGTTACAAAAAATATTGACGAAAAAATACTGGACATATGAGTATATTTAAAATACATATGAAATGGGTACGTGACATACATACATATATGTTGAATTTGAATATTTAATAAAAGTTCAATACTTTCTTTTTTGCTGCATTTCTGCCATTTGCTTACATTACACATTAAATAAAGAAATAATAAAAATTACTATATCATTTATGCATTTGATGACAACTCCACACCAATGCAGAGAAATATCATACAATTATACAATAATATATAAAATATATGTGATATAGTAAAAATGTTTATGCAACATTAAAGTTTTAATTAAATCACGTGATAAAAATGGATCTATTATGTAATATTTTTTACTATACCATGTAATAATTTTCGACAAAGATGTCGAGTTGTCATCAGATTCACAAATGATATAGTAATGTTTATCAGATATTCCAAAAATTGATTTTGACTTTTATTTAGCGTTTAATGAACGAAAAAAATTTTTGTAAAGCTTTTTTAGTTTTTAATTTCCAAAATTAGTATATTTTTCTTTATATAAAAATTTAACATAAGCATTTTATATATACATTTTATTCGAATAAATATCTTTTATCGAATTTTGATTATCTTTAGAAAATGTACCATTTGAAATGAAATTAGGGAATATTTCGTCGTATAATAAAAAATACGAAAGGTGAATCTGTATCACAGTTCGCGCAGCAAATAAGAAATTAATTAGAAGTTCAATTAACGATAAAGTCTCTTTACCATAAAAGTAATCACATTTTTTCAATTGATTTATGATTGCTTGTCTATATGACGCGAATGAAATGTTGAAATAATTAAAAACAATTAAGGCAAAAGTGTGTCAATTCTTTTTGATTAATGTTTTATTCCATTTCGTTTAAACACGTGTAAAGTATTTTACTCATTTATTCATCTTTCGATTTATATATGACTTCTAAAATTCTATATAAATCGAGACAAGAATATGCAAGTTTTATATAAAATTCGTGACATAGGAATAAAGGAACAAAGTTCCGTAGATCGCGTCTCAGAGTTTCATTGATACTTTATTTTCATATATATTGTATAATTCTTTATCGCTTTTTTTGCAACCTTTTTTTTGCTTATCTTGTAAAATTGCATCGCTGAATTAATCCATAGGCAACGGAATGAATTATGTCCTAATTAGCATTTTGAGTGACGCTCATTTGTCTACGGCTCTTGATTCTGGTGACAACAATTTTCAGGCAATGTAATATTTTTGTTCGGTAAATTTAAGATAAGTTCTCAAGGATATATATATATATGTATATATAAAATTTATGTTTGTATTGGTTAAAAAAATAATACATAAAGTGAATAATATTTTGATAAAATATACCTTCCTCATTTTTATTGATTATTTTTTCATTAAGAAAGCTTTAGTCGTTCATTTCTGTTCCGAGTTATTACTGTTATTATTATTTATTATACTTTTTTATTTAGTAATACGGTCACTGTGTAAACTAAAGCTAACCAAATAATCATTCTTTCATTAATCTTATTATTTTTTCATTCGTTATTTATCTTATTGATGTTTTTTATCTGACTTATCTTTGATTTTACTGTCGACTTATTGATTACAATTATTGTAAATTAAAAAAAATGAAATATTATTTTAATGAAAAATAAGTCATAATCGTAAAAAATACTTTATTTAACGCTGAGGCATTAACTAAAATAGTGTTTATAAGCAGAAGGCAACTGCGTTATATCATAAATCATATATTACGGAAATTCAATAAATATGTTGCAGTTAAAAATAACCATACTTGTAAAATATTTCGAACTTTGGCAGATATGAACAGGAACGACCTTAATTTATTGAAATGGATTTTTTTTCCTGCAGAAATGCCTTTCCAATATTCATAAGTTATTATTTCCCTTCTTGACCAAGTTTCGTGGATTTTTATATCCAGAAAGGTGTGTGTTTTTGTCTATTCAGTTTGTAGTTTTGCAGTATTGAGCATGCGATCAAATGGGACATTTGACATAAAATTGTACTGAAATTTTGATAACGTTGCAACATCTGACATGGACTGTATAACTGTCAACTTTCACAAACGTTATATAACATCGTTTTAGATCTAAAGCTTTAATAAATATAGCCGAACATTATTTAGAAAAAATAATGATAAGCTAGAAGGATTTATTGTAATTAATAAATTAAAATTTCTACTGAAACAAAACTACAGAAAATATAATGATTGAATTATGAGTATGTATAGAAATAAATTAATTAATTAACTTTATAAAACAATCCTTTTAATAATTTCGGAAAATTAATTAGATTTTCTTCAGCTTCGAAACATTTTAAGACTTTCAATTTCTGACGAAAATTTGTTCTCATTTCACAAGATTGTTTTCGTCTTTGATTTAACCATTTATTTTTACTGGGAATTTAGTTTTTGTCAAAGGCGTTTTTTGGTTATCTGTAGTCATTTATGCACTGCTTTCATTATAAAATCTCGTCGAACTTTTAAAACTATTAATGTATCAAAAGCTACGTTAAAACCAAAAAATAAAACTGATGACATAACTAGAATCCATGTTAAAAGAACTGTAAAAATACTGTATAACTTTACTTCTTTTAAATATAATTTTAATATTGTTTAAAACAAAATTTTTCTAAACAAACAAAGATTATTAAAATTTTTATTTGTAAAGTTACACTTGAATAAATATTTTTTATAATTTTGCGAAAAACTTGTAAATCGTGCAAAAATCAATCATATACTCTAAAATCATAACAACCGGCTTATATTAAAATTGCATTTCTGAGTTTTGATGAACTTTCACGACATAGAAACGAGAGCTTCTTATACCGTTGCTTGCAAAATGCCTAATCTTGTGTGATTAATGAATGCGTCGTGCAATGTGGTGTTTGTACAAATTGTAAGTACAAGCGGACTGCAAGACTGTAAGCAGATTAAGTTCCGTTTTGGTGTGTATCTTTTATGTAATATCTTTCGCGATGTTACGAATATTTTAACAAGTTTATTCAGAACTCAGCCAATCAACTTCTAAACGTGTACAATTTTAAGTAAAATATGCTAGGGTTACGTCAAAGCTCAGCATTTTCAAAGCAATTTTCGTGTCTGATCCTTTTATCTTTGATAATAATTATGCGATTGGATGATATCAAATTAAGATATCCAAGTAAGACAGAATTTTGTCTAATTTTATAAGTCCCATTTGCATTTTGCGTTGATTAAAAATGCTTAATAACATAAACAAATTCATAAATTAACATCTAAAAATGCTAACTGACAATTTAAGCT
Source organism: Gryon sp. ZL-2020 (assembly GCA_022817425.1). Lineage (NCBI taxonomy): Eukaryota > Metazoa > Arthropoda > Insecta > Hymenoptera > Scelionidae > Gryon > Gryon sp. ZL-2020. The sequence continues at coordinate 13,456 of JABFPJ010003783.1, forward strand.
AATTCCATTTAAGGTCCGAAATATTTTTATAATGGACAAATTTGAAACAAATTGCATAGATTATTATTTTTTATATATGTACATTAATGATTCTCGAAGGTAATACAAGTAAATGTTTACAAATACATAAATTTGCAAACAAATTTCCAATACATTGCAGAAATTCTCTGACTTGAGTTTTGGGCTGCATAGTGCTCTCTTTGTATGACTAAAACTTACAGTGTATATACATATATGCCGCAAATATAAACATATAATACCATGTATGCATGCATGCAAAGGCTGTTTGGTTGGAGCTGCTTGTACATCGATTTCGGAGTTTCTTTCACAAAGCTAAAGTTGACTCTTGTAACGCACCATTCGAAGAAGACAATGAACGGAATGTGTAATAGAATTACCGTGGAAAAATTCTGACAAACCACTTTTCCCAAATGAACTTAGTACATTCACAAGATTAAGTTAGAGAATGCTATTCGGAAACAGAAACTGTGGATAACTTCACTTTGATCGTAATTACGGATAGTTTCACTTTGATCAGGATTGCTGAGAAAAACAGATTATGGAAATGAATATAGCAAAACAATATAGGAATATTTATAAAAAACAATTTACAATGCAAATCATAATTTCAAATTGTATTTTTCCATGAATTTGAATACATTATTATTATTAAATTAGACCTTTTAATTGACAAAAAAGTATCTATTCTATGTACATATAAAAGTCTACAACAAAGCACTAATGAAAAGACATGGTAATTTCAACAGTTTCTATTTGCGTAGGAGTAGTAGCTGTGTACAGATCAGTATTAGCTAATTCCACAAAGAAATTGTTTCCACGAATCGGAAATCTAAATTGCATCAATTAACGCTGCAAGTTAAAATCAAACTGCACTTTGCTATTAAGTGTACTTAGAAGTTAAAATTCTGGCGCCTCTGAAAGGTCCAAACAAAAGTATAAATAAAACGCGCAACTTTTAGCGGCGAAGTGTAAAAGATTGCATTTAACGCCATTGCATTAAAATGAGCGTTCGTGAAAGAAAACATTAAGTTTGATTGATCCATTGAAAAAGCAGATTATCAATTTATTTCATTCGTTTCATGTAAAAGCACCGTGACTTGTAAATTCATGACAACGAAATGGACTCTTTTTTTTCAGCGGAAAATGGAAAGCAGTTGAAATAGATTTGAGTGTTTTCGTACCATTCGATAACGAAATTGAAACAGCTTCAAACGTTTAAGCATTCCAATATTACATTTACCAACTCTTTTAGGAAAACCATTTAAGCTTAGATTTATATAATTTTTTGTATAATTACCCTAGTAGAAATTGAAACCGGGTTAAATTGTGGGCCCAACATGGAAACCATACTACCCTAGCAGGCCCTAATGTGTTTTCCAGATGTGGCGTTGCATATGGATGTAACGCCGGGCATTCATATGGTCCCGATCAGGTAAACTCATAAAAATAACGTCAAATTAGGAAACCATGTTGGGCCCTGATCGGGATCCGATGGTTTCTTTACAATGAATGAAAACAAATTTTAAATGTAGGATTTGAACTCGTGTTCTTCAAGTTTGTAAGTATATGACTTAACCACTGGACTACCGAAGCTCTTAGAAATGATAACTAAGTATCGCTACTTACCTATAACTTTGACTGTGTATGGTCAAGATGTGGCTATGGCATGGTTACCAGATTAGGGCCCGATAAGACCACCCATATGTTAACCATGACGTGGTAACCAGTTTTGGTCCAGATCAGGCCCAGGTCGG